>JAODUP010000119.1:765000-777500 GCA_025642065.1 Paralvinella palmiformis | reverse complement strand
ATAGATAGAGACACATATATACAAACATGCATACATACATACAATACATACATACCATATATATACATACATTCATACATTCATGCACAAATAGGGATGTATATACTAACTAGTGTACATGTAGCTGAAGAGACTAATCAACATCCATGCTGACATGCTAGCATACTCTTTAGTACGCATTTATTAAAGCACAAAATATACAAAACCAACATCAACCGTATTTTCATACAATGGTATAATGTGCGTCCATTTGTTTTCTAAGAAGGTCAAGGACACTCGAGCATCGCAGTGAGCGAAATATACTGGAGAGTGGACGATATTTGGGGTTTGTCGTTGCTACTTTATGTTTACGTAAATGTCGGGTTCATCACCGACATCTCTGACATAGTTCACTTTGTTATATTGACTACATCAGAGACAGACACTGTCTTGTGGTATCTCGTATTGTCTCATTTCAAACGTTGTCCGCTGGTAATTTATCCCGTTTAGTTTGCCTTGAGATTGTATCGTTAAGCAGCAGAGCAGTCACTAATTGTTCGATTTTATCATAGAGAGAGAGAGAGCTGCCTCTTATGATGGCTGTTGTCTTGTGGGGATAATAATATTGGTCAGTGGATACTTCTGTTAGATGATAAACTAAAACAGGAGAAGATAATGTTCTCCGACGGAAATGGTTGGTTGGGTTGGGTAGGGGGAATTTGTCATTTTGATGTTTACATTCACGATAGAAGAAATATTTACAGATAGATGGGTGGGTGAACAGATAGACGGATGGTCTAGTGGATGAACAGATGGGGGTAGCCTGTGAGCAATTATGTGGCGAGATACATTTGATAGGCCATTTGTGTCACGTACATGGATGGATGCATGGATTGATGGATGCATTTATAAAGAAAGAGACAGACAGACAGACAGAAATACAGACAGACATACATACAAAAATATGGGTTTGTGTGTATGGCCATGTACTGTGAGCTTGTGGACATGGCTATGTACTGTGGGTTTATTTGTTATTATAAGGAACCTGGAAAAGTCTATACATTCATATAATGAAAATTTCGGAAGTTGTATTCGTGAGTATCTCCTCCGGTGTCTTATAACACACACGCACACGCGCGTGCACACACACATTATCGGATCACATTTTTGTTGTGATACAGTTGGCTATTTTAGTTCCAAATAATAAGTTATCATCAATTACGATAGTATCATATGTTTACCATAATCCTCCCTTCACTTTATAAATAAATATCTACCTTAATCCGTTTTAATAAGCAACAATATTCGCTACTCAAATGTAACTTATTGTTACTCTCTGACTCTAAGATAATAAATGATTCGTTTTCAGCATCACGCAATGGTGCCATTTTAGGCACAGAGATCCAGAAAACGAATATTTTATGATCGACGATGGCGTCCAGAGTAGTACTGGATTCAGGGCAATCGAGTATTATCAGATAGATATTTAAATAAATCATGGTGAGTATTAAAAGAGTATTTAGGCATGTCTCCTTGTGCTTCTGAGTACAGACTAAAACCTAAAGAGTCCCAGATATAAAGTGATCAATAGCTGGTTCAGGGATCAGGTTATCGGGAGCCAACAAATCGTATCATCTAAATTACAGCAATTATAGTATCATTAGTGGAATTATCTTATGATTAGAAACTCATATAGATCGTGCAACTGGAATATCAGCTGTCACATTATAATCTATAGCTATTAAATATACCATACCCGATACCATTTTAGATAAAGCTCTCGTATCAGAACCTATACCAGTTATCATATCAGAGATAATACCACCCAAGGTTATCATAGCACAGATTATATATCACCCCCCACCCGGCTATCACGGCTAAACTTAGACAACACCCATATGACCCAGATATCACACCAGAGATTATACCACCCAAAGTAATCATATCAGAGACAATACCACCCAAAGTAATCGTATCATAGACGATACCACTCAAAGTAATCGTATCACGGACAATACCACCCAAAGCAATTATATCAGAGACCATACCACCCAAAGTAATCATATCAGAGATAATGCCACCCAAGGTAATCGTATCATAGACGATAATCATATCAGAGACAATAACAGCCAAAGTTTTGGTAACAGAACCCTAACAGCGACCATACCATCAAAAGTTAGTCTTTTATGTCACTACTTATAACAATTATTGTTACTATGTTGATACCAGAACTTATACCATCCGATGATTTTCGGCAGAAGCCCATCTTATTCATTGTTATCATTCTACGGCCGATACCATCCGGAGCATCTTTAAAGTGATGTAATCAATCTTGAACCCTGACGTCATCAGCTCCCGAACCATCAATCCATATACATATACTATTCCGTTATTGTCCTTAAATGCATCCTTTTTATGATATAAACTAGCAAATTCATCGCTGCGTCATTGACAGCTAAGGATCATGGATGTCCCTCCCGAGTTTAGCAGCTGTATCAGTCTGGATCATTACCGTTTACCATATTGGGTGTCACTGAACCCACGGACGTCATAACATCAAGCAAACAATTCTCAATATAATTTTGAGGCCTGCTGTTCGTTTGAAATGGATGAGGAAATTGATTATCGATGAGGTTGGAAGTAGCCTTTTGGGTTTCTTTGTTGTGGGTTTATTTTTGTTGTTGTTGTTGTTGTTGCCGCCGCTGCTGCTGCTGCTGCTGCTGCTGTTACTACTGCTGTTGTTATTGTTGGGAATGTGTTTTTATAGCAAAGGCGTAAGAAACAAGGAAGATAATAAACGAAACTATCTTTACGATATTAACAATTAATGATTAGGACATGGAACATTAACTGATCAATCAGTGAATGTCTGTAAAATAAATAAAAGGTTTAATTAATTAAGTAATTAATTAAGTAATTATTTAATTGGGCGATAACTATTTCATACGTAGATTACACGGTAAGAGATAGACATCACGCACTCCAACCCTCATCAGGATATAGGCATCCCTTATCGGGATTTAGGATTTCTACCTCAGGCAGATTAAAACATTTGATGATCCTAACAATCCCATAAGTTTGGATTTATAGCTCCTGATAGCTAGTTGTCTGCCTTAGGTGTCCATCTCTGTTAAGATATTAACAGTACGTGGACCCTTTCGGCTTCCAATAAGGGTTCATCACAAGAACTACAACGTTAATTAGACCAACACCATAATATTTAATGAAAAGTTAAGATGTTGGTGCGTAATTTGTTTAAATGAAAAAGCAAAATGGATTATAGTTCTCACCAACCAACACTTTGTGTCAAATATGTGTGTGTGTGTGTGCGCGCGCGCGCGGTGTGTCGTGTGTGTGTGTGTGTGTGTGTGTGTGTGTGTGTCATGAATCCGGGACATTTAGCCAGCGGACATTTAGCAAACGGATACTTAGCCAACGGACATTTAGCCATTATCTGCAGGGGGGACATTTGTTTGTGTGAGCTTTCACTATAAATATAATTGCTTCAATAAACACAAAACAGTACAATGTGATGTATCATATTATCAAATTTGCAAACACAGATGTTACATATAGTCCACAGCTGTTATATGCAATCGTCATAGTGTATGTAATTGAATTTTATTCAATTTATTATACGAATGTAATGATCACAAACAAATGTCTCATACTCTAAAATCAAACACAAACATTGGATATAATATGTTGTCCACAGGTGTACATTGTCAATATTCTTATTATTAAGTCTACATCGTATAATTTATCTAATTACACTGGGTCCTTTTTATCCAACTAGCCTATATAAGCCACTCGTTCCAGGTGAAAGAAGTTAAGTGTCACTGGGGATGATCTGGTCAACTTAATGGTACACCAAACAGAAGCACTATAAATTAAGCCAGATCGATTTGTACTGGGTGACCATTTTATCCCATAAACCCATGCACATATTACACGTTGCATATCATTATTTATATTTGTGTATAATAACGGAGAAAACAGTATACATTAATATAAATATACAAATTGTACAAAAAGCAGCAATAATTATTATTTTGCTAACATCTTATGTAAAGATAGGCCTATATTTGCAACATCCATAAACAAACATAATATTAGCAGAGCATACACAAACTCAAAAATATAACAATATACTTGTACATGTAAGATATAATTTATTGAATGTTGGCTAAATGTCCCCCTGCAAATAATGGCTAAATGTCCGTTGGCTAAATGTCCGGATACCGTGTGAGATGTTTGTGTGTGTGTTGTGTGTGTGTATGCGTGTGTGTGTATGCGTGTGGGTTTGTTTTGTTTGTTTATGTATATAAGTGTGTACGCCCGTGAGTGCGTGCATATACCAATTAACAATTTTTATATTGTCATTTTCTAATGCACTATAAAAGGTAACGGACATAAAACAATTATTCAACCCTTTTAACACGAATAATTAATAAATAAACAATCTATTTTGTGTTTGTTAGCAGAGAGATGATTGATATGATATCAAAGAATAGTGGTCGAAACCAATCATATCAGTATTGAGACATTAGTTCAGTATTGAGACATATCAGTATTGAGACATATCAGTATTGAGACATATCAGTATTGAGACATATCAGTATTGAGACATGTCGCCGATTCTTTGGTCATTATATAATATATTATAAATTAACACTTCCACAAAGTCAATTACAAATTGATCAGGAAATTGTGAAGGCCGCTAAATTTAGCTTTATTAGCTTAGCCCAACATATATTGGGTGATAGCACGGGGGGTGGGGAGGGGGGTTGTGAATGTGACAGAGAAGTTCATCGGGATTCGCGTAATATCCTGCGGGCGCGAGTTCTGCATGAATACGCTAGCCGACAGTTATCGCAAAATTGTGGCAGCAATCAGTGGACTGAACTCATAAAACTCGGCTCTTGTGTTAGGGATGCATCATAAACACACCATGAAAGAATAATTTGGCATGACAGCGAGGTTGAAATATGAAATACGTGACTCGTTAACAAAGGTCACATGTCAAACAAATATCAAAACTTCATCATCCAGACGCGATCCCATTCACTAATATGGTCAACCACAAACAGATCCAATATTGATAGGGATAGCTATATCGGGATGATATTTAGAATACGAAGAA
Organism: Paralvinella palmiformis; assembly: GCA_025642065.1. Lineage (NCBI taxonomy): Eukaryota > Metazoa > Annelida > Polychaeta > Terebellida > Alvinellidae > Paralvinella > Paralvinella palmiformis. The sequence goes on along the minus strand of JAODUP010000119.1, from coordinate 772,378 downwards.
GATGATTCACGTTCTACAATGGAGGCTAATTATAGAAGAGCTAATTATTAACTAAGTCGACAATTTATGCCAAACAGCAGAGCTGTAAATAGTTTGTTTTCGTCCTCTGACAGCGATATTATGGTGATTAGTAAGACCATTCTTAGCTAATGTAATCTGTGTTTTTAGAGCAGCTGGCTGTTGGTTTTAATTATGTGTTTTTATTATATTAGAATGGCTCCCGTTGAACTTTTATCGCGTGTTTTTTGTTTATAAGGTGGCCAGACGGAATCTAGCACGTTTTGGCCAACGGATATTTTGGCCCGGACGTTTTGGCCTAGGACATTTTGGCCTAGGACATTTTGGCCTAGGACATTTTGGCCTAGGACATTTTGGCCAACTATTTTTTCCAAAGTATGACATTCTCAGCCGGTCATCCTCCATCTGGCGCCAGCTTAAGCCGGACCTGTTTTGACCTTCACATATTATAACAGGACCCTAATTTATCAGAAGACTTCTGTGTAATATTAAAAGGTGTTTCTAAATGCACTATGTGGATGTGTGCACGGCTCTGTGTGCAAAGTTGGCGTAAGCTATGACAATGTCCTCCTTTTGGGAACACCATGTCCTCCTTCTTAGAAAATTAGAAATGGCCACCCTATTTGTTTAAGGACAGACACCTGCCGGTTGGCTGAGAACATGTGTTTTTATCTCAGATTAGCTGACCGTGTACTGATATCGTGTGTGTTTTTTGTTTAAGACGCCCCCTGTTAAGCTGTTACTAAAATTATGTTTTCGTCGAGGCTAGTCGACATTTGACTATGAGCCCTTACTTTTGTTTAAGGAAACCCTCTAAGGCTTTCTTGAAGAGATATAAACAATTTCAATATTAATATTGAATTATAGCTCAGAGACTTCCGAAGTCGCAGTACGTGAAATCCTGAAGGAACTCCATTGGACCGTGGGTAATTTATACGTAGACTGTCATGTGTGTCATAAACTACTGACCTAGTCAACCCTCTTCTTTGATTAAGATTCCATCATCTCTCGTCAGTAATCGTGTTGTTCACTGTACAGGTAGCGGTGACCTAGTTTTACTGTCCAGAAGACAGGTTACCATGGTAATGGCATATAACGGCTAACACAGTATCTATATTTATGGCACTGATAACGTATATAAAGGAGTTTATCATCCATGACAGGTATAAGTGGACATCCTAAATGTTATAACTGCGTTACTGTCGAATTTACAAGAGAATCGTATGAACAGAACATTGTGGCCATAAAGAGGACAAAATATTAAAAATCATTAAGTTTTGAGAGATTTAATTATGATCCGAAGCTGACTATTATAATGATCAGAAAGACTAACACATTTATTACTTCGCCGTTTTTGTTAATAGTAAATATGATATCAGATAAAACCGAGTGTTCTTTATTTCTGAGTAATATTTAAAAAGGCAAATCAACAAACGATGTATACACAGAACGAGATGTTACGTCAAACACTAAACAAGTATAATTATAATATATTTCTTCCAAATGTAGCCAATAAAAAAATTGGAGAAGCGTGTTGACAGCCCTTCACCCCCCCCCCCCCAACACTCAAATAAATAACAGTCAACATATAGTATTCCCGAATATTCCATGGCTTTTAGTTTATGTCAGTTTTTGTCTCTAAATAATAATAGCTTGTTTCGAGGCACGTACCCTGATATACAGGTCTGTAAGTGGGAGTCTAATTTAAAGGAACTCCCTGATCGCAGACAATATGTCGTAATACAAAGCAGATACGCCCACCCGAATGCGTCCCTTTTAGACACTGATCTAAACAGATGAGGTCTAAAAATCGATGCGACACGGCCGCAATCGTTGCCTCCCCCCTTTTAATATTGAATATTTCAACAAACATTATTCCTTAGCAGCACGATTCAGCGAAGTTTAATAATTTCTTTATTGCCAATTCAAACGTAAAATCGATATTTTGTTCTCATTCCGGGTTTCTTTCGCTTACAGAAAAGGGGAAAAGAAGCAATGGCTGTCGTGTGGTTCACAGGTGATAGCCACAAAAGACTCTATTTAAAGACGTTTCTCAGTCAAAGCAAACGCCATTTATGCGGCAGGAAATTGAACTCAAATGGTTACATGAATGGGGCAGTACTAATGACTGGGACAGCCACACCGATGGTCCAGTTGTAATGGGTAGAAGGGCTATATTTATCATTCGGAGCACGCCAGCCAATTATCTTGTAATTTGTTACACTCGCCTTATCTACATTTCGAGCATGGGGCTGAACACACCCAATTATGGTTGAGATGTTTATGGAAAGATTGCGGAAACCAGCCAAACATAAAACAACTCGGAACTAAAAACAAGGATCCGGTTGAGGGCATGATGATAATTGTGAATAACGCGGAATCCGACAACGAATTACCCCAACAATGATCAGGGGTCTTTATTAATCCATAATGGCCAACAATTAACGAATGATAGAATCTCTGGACACATTAATATACATTGTCTGATATTATCTCCACCAACTGGCGTCGGTTCATCTACAATTACTCATTCTATTCCCATATTATAATACAACATAAGGCAGTTTGGGGAACCCTCCCTTTTTTTTAGTCACACTATCATTTTCTTCCGGCTGATTGTACTGAGACGTTCGTCAACTTATTATGTGTGTGTGTGTGTGTGTGTGTGTGTGTGTGTGTGTGTGTGTGTGTGTGTGTGTGTGTGTGTGTGTGTGTGTGTGTGTGTGTGTGTGTTTTAGCTGTGTATTATAAGGCACAGGGACAGAGAATCTCGAACCGTGAATTCAAACTCTGGACGTTTCTTCAGGGGACTGAATCCAGAGTGGCGACTTTTCTTGCTGAGACATGTGCAAAAACAAAAAGCGAATCACCTACAGCCGTGGAGTTTGGGAGTAGAACACCCAAGTCAGATCACGGCAGTAGTGAGAATGTTTAGATTAATTATCTAAGCAGCCCTATTTATAGCTATTTTTCAATTGCTGTATCTTTCTTCAAAGCAATACTATATAAACTATATAACCCAATTGTCACGGTCTTCAAAGATCAGTTTTTACAACAGGCAGGCGTCATGAAGCGACTACTATTAAAACTGTTTATCTTAATTGCTATTAAAAGACTGACATCTGCGCTGAAGTAGACCGTAATAGCGCGTCATAGCTTCCGTACTGTTTGAACTATGCTATCATTTTCAAACCAGACCTAACGTCTGCTATTGTAGTTCTTATATGTTATTTATGACAAGAAGATTAGAGCTAATCTTGAATGTCATAGTACAAACTGGACATAACTGGACCTAGGAAAGATAATTCTATTCCCACATACAACTAAGGTGAATTTTATAAGTTGTTATATAAAACCCAGCAACCGCGCGAGCTGTGTCCAATGCCACCGCTCGAGATGCGATGCAGTGTTTCTATTCCTGAGTCAGGAGTACATGCTTTAAGAGCGTACTGTGTCTGCTACAGTCATTTAAATGCTGGATAACCAGGCTAGACAGTGAGCTCCGGTGGCCTAGTGGTTAAGCACTCGGCACTTGGTGCCAATGGTCGCAGGTTCGAACCCCGTAAGAGGTCGAAACTTTTCCAGGGATTAATTTCTCGGCTCACTACATCGTGGGTGGCTGACCACGTTAAATGGCGCTGCCGTCTCCACTGAATTATTTAAAATAAAGGGGGGACGTTAAAAACCCCCTGAGGACGTAAAACACTCTGGCAGTGACCACCCTCAGGGTATTTCGGCTCCATCTTTCCGTACTGCTCCCCTGTGAGTGGTGGGGGAGGAGATCTCTCAATCACTCCAACATAGAGGCTGTGCTGATTAAGCGACAGCCTGGGGATTCTCCCCGAACAACAAAACCAAAACCAGGCTAGACACCTACACGGCGTGCCTCCAAGGACGCAAATAGTGCACGGAATCTGACTGGAGGCGCTTCAATGTAAATCGTTGATCACTTGAACCTCTTCGACGTCTGACACGGTTAACAGACAGATAATGGACACGTTACAGTACCGTAACATATTCTTCAATCCTTCTTTTATTCCTACGACCTTCATACAATTTCGGAAGATAAAAGTAAAATAGAAATCTTCCATTTAACCGTCTCTCGTCACTTCAGTTCAAAGCTTTGTTAAAGTTAGACACATCTGAGGCATATTTTGTTCAGTTTTGTTGACAACGACTCGCTCCAGCTTTATATAAAAACGTAATGCCTGCATGAGGCACATTTGTACGGATATTGAGGCAGCGTATTTGCTAGATTGTGCTCGGATCAAGTATAAGGAAATAAATACCGTCGATGAGGCGGTTAATTCAGATATAAAAATATCAATTATTTCCCAGAAATTTGATCTAAGATATCACCAATAAGGGGATGATTATACATCTGGCGAAAAAAGAATGTAACAAAATGGCTCTCTCTTGTTGATTCTGTTTAAGATGTCAATCAACATCGTCATACACTGCCTTGTTATTCACGGTTTACGTGGCATAACTAGATAACGAACTTGATAAACTGGTGTAAGTTCAATAAACAGACTCCACTCTAGGTGCTTAAGTACTGTTGATATCATAAATCAGAAGGTATTTTACCTGAAAAAATTGGATGTTATCACCGAAATTGTAATTGGAGAAATATATTCCATAGATATATATCAAACGTGTACAACTAATAACCGAAAACAGATGAGTGATGGTGTTATATAGTTGGGTAGATCATTTAAATGAGCTTCTTAATTAAAGATTACAAGTTTATTAACAACAAACAATACACAGATACTCATGTCTCATGTTTATGTGTAAAGTTTATCTGAGGTTAATATTATTAGGTTATGTCCAATCTAAACCATGATGGAAGATATGTTTACATGTGAAAGGTGTGTATTGCATGTATTATGTGGACATTTTATTGAACTTGTTATGATATATTATATATTGCATGAGTGATGATGCCTCAAATAAAATATGTCTGTCTGTCTGTCTGTCTGTCTGTCTGTCTGTCTGTCTGTCTGTCTGTCTGTCTGTCTGTCTGTCTGTCTGTCTGTCTGTCTGTCTGTCTGTCTGTCTGTCTGTCTGTCTGTCTGTCTGCTTTGTTTTCCGGGTTTCTGGCTCTGTCGCTGTCTGGTTTTGTTTTTCGCTTCTTTTGGTTTTCTTGTCTGTTGTTTCTTCGGTTTTTCCCGTTTTGGTTTTTTCCCGTTGTTTGGGTTTTCCTAGTTATTAATGGCGCTTTCCTTTTTTTCTCCCCTTTTATAATTTTAAAAAATAATTTTTTCAAAAATTATTTTCAATTTTTATAAGGCTTTTATAAAAGGGTTTTTTGCATATTCCTAGGGGGCACTTAACCGAATTGGACTTGTTTAAAAAGCCCAAAAGACCCGCCAAATTTTGGGTTTAAAAAAACTTTTTGTCGGGCCCTTTTGTCCTATCTTCTGGTTGGGTACTATTGACACTCCTATTTTAAGTTATTTATAGAGATATCTTTGAAATCTTCTATATAATTAATTAAAATTAAATTAATTATGTGTTGGGGTTTTGGGTTGTTTGATGTATTTTGTTATAGTTGAGTAAAAAAAAATAAGTAAAATTATTAAATTTTATAGTATGATTATTTAAATGAGACGACTTATCACATCTTTCTCTCCCTTTCATAATGACGAGGATGTATGTATGTGTGTAGGTCTGTCTGTATATGTATACGGCTGTGTATGTTTCTCTATCAGCGCTATCATTTATCAAAATTTGACGCTCGTGGCTTAAATAACAAATACCGGAGAATCACTCGAACGTCTCCTTATGAAGATCCTGAATGAGACACAGACGTGGGAGTGGCTTCTCGTTGGAGAGTTTGGTTGTATTGATGACAAGCAGCTCTACTGATTGGTGGTCGTGTTGTGATGAGAATACTAGATGCTGGTCTGTTATAAAGGTCAGACTGATTCGATATCGATACTGGCAGCTATTGTGATCAGTGACCAATCAGGGTAAGGTTGCTAGGCTGTGATATACTGAGTTGGTAGGAAACGTTTGATGTTTTTCGACAAAAAGGAACCCCTTTGTGATGTATTGAAGCTTTCTATGTTGATATGAACGGGGGAAGAAGCTGTTCAGGTGTAAATTGGGTTCAAACCGGATTGGTTGCAGATCAAGGTGTTTGTACATGTTTTTGGCGAGGGTACATTTGGCGTGCATGCTGGTGGTGGATGGAATTGTTTGTATTAATATATATATATATATATATATATATATATATATATATATATATATATATATATATATATATATATTATCCGTAGAATACGTTGTCGATTCATGTTACATTGATATTTATTGTTCATCAAGTGGTAAAAAAGGACGGCTTCATTATATTAAATCGACAAGGCTTCAAAACTTTATGATTTGAATAATAATAATAATAATAATAATAATAATAATAATGTATATTTAATAAAGCGCCCTTACTAGCAGGAGCCATTCAAAGGCGCTGTACAAATAATATGTAATATAATAATACCCCAAATAATGTGTCTGTAAAAACCCTGTAATGATTTAAAAGATAATAATTATTTATCTATGAAAGCGACCTTAAATAGATGTGTTTTTAGAAGAGACTTAAAATTTCCTTAGGGATTTAACACAATGTGGTGATGCCAAATATAAAATATTTGTTTTATTATCATTTAGTTTTAGAAGATTTTGAGTCATCCATAGCCGAATATCGGCAATACAATGTTCTAAATTCTTCAAGGAAGAGGAGAAATTTAACTCATTGTCAGGATCCAGTGATATACACAGCTGTGTGTCATCAGCATACAAGTGAGATTTAACCTCATATCGCTGCGCAATGATCCCAAGAGGACGGGTATACATCGTGAAAACCAGAGGACCAAGAACTGAGCCTTGTGAATATATGAGAACCGTATAATATTGGTTCAGGTACACTGATTGGATAACGACTTAAGTACGGTGTGAGAATGGTGTAGATATTTGATATGGCAATATGAATAAACATGTAGCCAGTAAAAGCACAATATCAAGTGCGTGCGTGCGTGCGTGCGTGCGTGCGTGTGTGCGTGTGTGTGTTTGTGTGTGTGCAATGATGCTTAACATTTGACTATAAGCGAGTTTTGCGAGTTTTGTTGACAGTCAGGGCATAATTTAGTATAGGGCAAGAGAGGTAAATTATCAAGGGAGGGGTGTGATAATCGTAGGGGGAGAGATCCAAATAGCAATTTGCTACATTCTCTCCCCGCCCCTTCCCTCCCCCCCACTACTAGCAAAAGATTGATGCTGCGCCATAGAGTCAACTGACTGGATGTCAGAGAGAAATAGATGGGATCGATTTGTGTTGGTAAGGAAATGGTTAAGA
>JAODUP010000119.1:612500-760000 GCA_025642065.1 Paralvinella palmiformis | reverse complement strand
GGGGAACGAATCGCATTTGTTATACATGACTATAAGATGTTACACCCGTCAATCAAATGTTCCGCTAAGATCATCTCATTACACTAAGTGTAGGTCATCGGTCATATTTCCCAGATAACAACAGTACCGAATCTATGGGATTTTACGAACTGAATTTATAACGCAGAGTATAGTTCCTAGATGCACATTTCAGGCACAGTATCATATACATAAATATAGAGAAAAAAATACATCAACATACAAGAAGATACCTAATTTGGATTCAAAAAAAAGTATCATATCACCTATAACTTGCACTTAGTGTCCTTTAATAATTTGAATAGATCCTCGTAGACTAAGATCCTTGTAGACTAGACGAAAATGGTTATATAATAACTGGACTAAGATCCTCGTAGTCTAGACGATAATAGTTATTAACTGGACTAAGATCCTCGTAGTCTAGACGAAAATAGTTAATAACTGGACTAAGATCCTCGTAGTCTAGACGAAAATGGTTATATAATAACTGGACTAAGATCCTCGTAGTCTAGACGAAAATGGTTAATAACTGGACTAAGATCCTCGTAGTCTAAACAATAATGGTTATATAATAACTGGACTAAGATCCTCGTAGTCTAGACGAAAATAGTTAATAACTGGACTAAGATCCTCGTAGTCTAAACAATAATGGTTATATAATAACTGGACTAAGATCATCGTAGTCTAGACGAAAATGGTTAATAACTGGACTAAGATCCTCGTAGTCTAAACAATAATGGTTATATAATAACTGGACTAAGATCCTCGTAGTCTAGACGAAAATAGTTAATAACTGGACTAAGATCCTCGTAGTCTAAACAATAATGGTTATATAATAACTGGACTAAGATCATCGTAGTCTAGACGAAAATGGTTAATAACTGGACTAAGATCTGGGATAGAACATCAATAATGTATTGATAAATCTTCCTATATTTAGGATGTTTTAAGCACTAATTTTATATATTAGGGTTCAGTAGGTTTACGTCAGTTACTGAGTCGAGCAAAAAATGAGTCTCTAGAACACAATAACCATCAAACTCAGTGTCAATATCAGTACCGGCCATCATTTTAATATAGTCTTATATGATTCAATGATGTAATTCAAAAGACGGTCACTTTCATTTGATACACTGGAAAATATTCAATTTTATATTTTTAAAGAAACACCTGAATTTTCTCTCGGTACAATTCGATTAGGTTGATTCAACTGAAAGGTCAATAACGGATTCTTCTGATTGAATTGCTTTACAAATTGAGTGAAGTTCGAAATTAGGTTAAATGTAGAGCGAATGTCTAGACATCTGCATTAAATGACTTCCTCTCTATATCAGCCAATATTTAATTGACTCATCACATCCCTAGTCTTCGTTGAGTTACTCACGTCTAAAGCCAATTCTTCGTTTATCTTCCGTTGCTGGGCAGGTGTATAATTATGGAGTAAAATTGCGTTAACCGAACGAAATTTCCCTCCAGATTCAGCGATTTGACGGGAGAAAAGGTGTACAGGTTGACCAAGAGCACACTGATGTATAAATAAATAAAACCCGGTGTTCATTAACAGAGGCGTCAAGGTGAGAAATGGAGGTTGGTGCCAAGAAACGCCGCAAACTAGTTGTTATATGTGAGAAGGTTATTGTGTTAGCTCCTCTAGCAGGAAGCTGTGTTCTGGTTGTAATTGTTCTAAACACGTACGGGGCTAAATGTGACCCGAGTGAAGACAGGAAATGAAAGATAACGAAGACATCTGAGGATGAACAGAAGATGATATTATATATTATTGCGCGCACTAAAGGACATTGGAGCTTAATTAAAAACTACTGATTTCTCAAATAAAATGATCTGGTATCCATATCTATATGAGTGCACACACGTACATGTGTAAATGTACGAGTGTGTGTGTGTGTCACTGGACGTGCATGAGTGCATCATGTATATTTGGAAAAATAAATTGATGAATGGATTGTTAGATAGATGGGTAAATTTATGGATGGATCGATCGATCGATCGATCGATTGATGGACAAATTTTATGGATTGATGGACATAAAAGATAAATAAATAAATGGATGAACTAGTTTAATGGATTGATAAACCGGAATTATTCAATGATTACATTATGATAAAATTTAAGGAAACACGTTCTCAATCTACTCTAAAGTCTTTCCTTATCGAAGACAAAAAAGCTACATATTTTATACACATTTTTTTCCGAAACGCAATTTAATTCTCGGTTTAGAAATAGAGTTTATCTTTCGCATCTAAAACGAATTCTAAGCATTTTGGCATCATAGCGTACCTTTAAACAAGTCATAATACATACATCTATGGCGAACGAGGCATACATTCTAGGAATCAAAGAATATCTAATGTCTCTGACATAGACGTGAATATATTGGTCTGTAGCTTGATAAGCTTACAGCGCATCGGAGAAAGATATAATTCCTGAAGCAAATTGACAACAAATGGTCATAAACCCAAGTAATCTATTTTAACTTGAGGTTTTGAGTGAATAAAATGTTAGGTTGGATTGGTGAGGAAGTGAGTGAGTCACTGCTTGGTTGAGTTGTATTGTTGGCATATTGAATAATTGAATGTTACAATTAATAATAACAACAATAATAACAACAACAACAACAAAACAACTCCAAAAGAACATTGGTTGTATTAACATACTCCAGGTAACACATTTTAATGTATCTCTCTCTCTCTCTCTCTCTATTTATCTATCCTTCCTCTAATAGGAACGCTCCTGTACAACAGTTCATTATGTGCTGTGCTGCAGATCTCTAGATCATGAAATTGGATGATCTCATTTCTTAATCTTCAGGGGGTGACTGTCCGGATAGCTAGCCCATGTAAGAGCAGTGCTGATGTTAATCGAAACACTCACTCACTCACTGACTCACTAGTACTATTCATACCATGCTAATTCAGTGTTTGTGGTAATTAAATAAATCACTTATTCATTCCCCACCAAACACAGACATTAAAGTTTTATTCAGATCAAATTCTTGCTGAATAGTGTCTGGTAGAAGTGAAAAATTGTAATGAAACGAAAATGATGCTCTGGAATCATGCATGTGCTGTAGTTCCTACAACAACCGAGAGGTAAGATCAATGAGTGATGGGGAGAGTGAGTGACAAGGCTGAGGAGATATTCCCAGTTGAAACCCGATTATCTTGAGGCCTTTCTTGATGAATGAAACGTAGCACAGACACAGGTAACACTCGGATTCAACTCTGAAGATCTGCAGTTCACTTTCAACTGGACCTTGAGAGGATCAGTGAAAACATCAAAGTAATCACCTATTTTGAAGGAAGCACTTCAACTTATTTTATACTGACTGACTGACTAATGTACAATATAAAACATGTTATAAACAAATATCACAATTATAATTTACATTACAACAAGAAAAACACCCTTTTCTCACCTATTTGTCGGGGATTTGCCAATATGGGGTAGATAAAGCTTAAGGAAAGTGGTTTTATGGCAACTTTTGTCCAGATGGGAGAATAAATGGATGATGCCTATTTTGATTGAGGTGAAATGAAAGATAAAACACCCCTCAGACAAATTTAGGTTTCGATTTCAACCCTAGTGCTTATTAACTACTTTCTCAGTATATATATACTATGTGGCAGATAACCAAGAGAAATTTATGCTAGAGTGATGCTGGTCATAAAATCTGTCTGTGCGTCTGCTTTAAAAACAACATAAGTGTTATTAACTTTTTTTTATTAATTCAATCAAGACAACAGTGTCAACAACTCATATAAATAAAAACATTGCTGATAATCCTATATCATGAGCACCTATAGTACAGAGTATGTGTTAAATAAAAACATTTGTTGGATAAATGACGTCAATTAATGTCGAATTTATAATTAAAACTTTTACTAATTAAATATAATAGCCCTGTTTAATAATATTGTCAGATTTAAAGTTCACCTGTGATTGTGAAAAAGTAGAGATTCCTTAATATCGGTTTTATCATATGCTGCTGACATGTTAGTTTCATTACCCAGCTGAGGACAAGAACTATACTTTACAGTTTTATCATATTGACATAACATAGTTTCATACAATATATCCATAATGTTTTAAGTACATGATGATACGCTGATTACACAGCTCAAAGAAGAGAGGAGGAAGCAACTAGTTATCAATTTACTCTAGTTATCTGGATTCACCAAACAAATAAATTTTCAAACAATAACAATGGTTTGAAATTAATTTAAAATAGTAATATTCATTTATTAATACTCACATTTAAGATTAATTGATCGGAGTCACAGAATGCCTTAACATTATTGGCATGTGTGTGTGTATGTGTGTGTGTGCATGTATATATATATATATATATATATATATATATATATTAAATTATTTTCCATATTTTTTCAGTGTCTGCTATATATATATATATATATATATATAGCAGACAATGAAAAAATATGGATAATAATTTGTATCACACACACACACACACTATGTGTATGTACACATAAATACTACAAACAGTTTATTTTTGTTCAACTTATTCTTTTTTTGTTCTCGTTCTTTCCAGGGTGATGATGAAGAAAAATTCAGCAACATAATAAACCTGTAGCGCATCACAGATTTTGGACCAGAAATGGCCGCTAAGATGATTAAACAGTGGATGTAAAATTGGCAAATAATTGTCAGCCAGCTTCAGGATCACAAATCCTGAACAGCCAAAGAGTGCCTTCACAAAGGAGATCTTCGAAGAAGTAGTGCCATACTGCTGCTGTACATCAATGCAATACTTTACCACTACTAATATGTGGCAGGCAAGAGCAAAGTCAAACCCAAATGGATGAAATAAAGTACAACAATAGCTCACTATTGACAATCCTGTTACTGTGGCAATGGTGGCTGTTGACCAACCTCTGAGGCAATACAGTGCCCAAGCCAGCACCCAAGCAAATCCTGGCAACGTGTACCACTGATCTAGCACTGCTAGGCGATGTTTCAGCATCAGTAGACGTGCCATTTGTATTGGGCCATATATGATGCTGATCCAGCAGAAGGTGTACATCATGTAGACATCATGACCAGTAAGATCAGTTGATGCAGCTGTACCCATGCGTGTCTGTGCCTTGACCAAGATCTTTGTTGCTAACAGCCAGTACACCCCCACAATCACATAGCACATATTTACGAGGGTATTGGCTGGCATTATGACTAACCATGGCGCGTAGTCCTTCAGTACAGGCCAAGCCTTTTCAGCATAGTGATCTGGGCTAGTGTTGGTGTGCACATTGTCAAATACGCCCTGCATAATGGGTATGGTCAGTAGTAAGGCAACACACAGCACATGTACCATGGGTCTAATTCGTGATACATCCAGAGGTCCCTCCATTCCACTGTCTGTAAACAAAATAATTGTATGGTATATATATATATATATATATATATATATATATATAATGTATCTAAAATACAGATGTAAATTTTAAATTGCAGAGTTAACATGGGAAAACATAAATAAGGATATTAAAACATATATACTATAATATAGCTTGGAAAAGCTAGAACACACTAATTAGTAAGTAATTATCAGGCTGACTAGAAAACATGATAATATATTCTTATTACAAAAATTATAGAAACAGAACTATTGTAAACTAGCATATATTCTATATTAATAGTAATTCGACATGACTAGATTAGATCTATATTACTATTATTACTATTAGTATTAGTTATTACTATTAATAGTAAATTCAGGCTTATCAGTACACTCACTGTGATCATTCATTCATATAATAATGGCGCTAATCTTGGCATTTTCTAGCAAGAGCAAAACTATTAAAGAATAGGTAACAAAAAGCAGTATTATGAAGTTATATCATAACTACCATAAAATGACGTTCTTCCTCGATTAAATATTGTTTCTGCAGTTCTCTGTTTATATTATCTTTCTATCTGGGTCACAAATGTCAATACCTCTGACCTATATTATATGTAACCTTTGACCTAAATAAGTAATGTCTAGGGCATTCTTTTTACTAGAAAATTTTAAAAGTATGTTTTTACATTGTAATTATTTAATAACACGCTGTCTTATTAAATAATTTTATTGGTGAATGTTAATTAAATTAGCCTAAAATTGTGCACGTGACCTAATTAAAAGCATAACAGCCGGGCATTTTTGACAAATCCACCTGCATTGTGGGTAAGAAACAAAATGGCGGCACCCATACTGAAGTGGAAGAGGCTAACAAATACTACTGGGCCTTGTCCCAGGCCTCGTCATGGACATCGCGCTGTTGCAATTAAAGATTTAATGGTCGTGTTTGGTGGTGGTAACGAAGGAATAGTTGATGAGCTACACGTTTTTAACACAGGTAAGATTTTCTTCGAGCTTCCTCAGCTCGGCTCTTTTAAGATGGCGGGGTTTTGTTGTTATCCGGCGACTCGGTTAGGGTCGGTTTAAATTATTATGATCTTCTGCGATTTTCTTTTGTTTCTAACTACAACCGCTCTATGACTTTTCTTATGCGTATTAAGCACGGATGTTGCTGTGTTTTCAAAGCTTTTCAAAAATTGTCGTTTTTAATATTTCGTGATTGCGTCGGAATCAAGATGGCGGCGCCCAACCTGATCCGTGCGTTCAAATGTAACGAAGATTTGCAGACGATTTACTGGGCTAATTTCTTTCACATCTGTGTCATGCCGACAATAGTTACTATGGATGCACTCAGGTGTTATAAATATTAAAAATTGAGGTACAGATTGGTAAAATCGTTTATTGTTGTTTGTTGTTTTTCGGACCGGAAACCAATATGGCCGCCATCATATCGAGGCGACTTTCAGGCCATGTTTATGGCGGGTCATTGGCCGGGCTTAAATTGCGTTTGTTGCATCTATGTCACTTTAGGTTCAACCAGCGACGTCTTATGACCATGTTTATGGTACGCAGGTATAGCGTTCATTTTTGTATTCTTTATGACTTTATAGGATACATGAAATTGTATTTCTTGGAGATTTGTTCCTTATTTAAACATTTAATCACGTTCACGTTTCTTGAATAATATTTTTTGGGTATTTGCGGTTTTTATTTATCTGCGGCTAATTTTTGGGGATATTTTTCTTTAAACATGTCATGAGGGTTTATTTTAGTACAGATATCTGATATAATAATTGCAGAAGAAAACTGTCTTTACAGGGTTCCTGGAAAATAACAAATTCATTTTCCAGGTCCTGGAAATCTTGAATTTTATAAAATTTAAATAAATGGGTGGATCGGACGGCTAGAACTTAGAAGCAAAAGGGGTGAGGTCCAAGGAGGAGGATGTACCATAAAAATGTTAATAAACGAGCATACATTGAATAAATATGATATGCTTTGCACATATCTTGATTTATCACCTTTAAATCTTGTATGCTTTGTCCTGGAAAATAATACTTTCTTAATGATGGTGGGAACCATGTTTTAAGGTTGAAAAATATTTAGTCGTATCTAGGTTAATGTTTTGGTGGGAACCAGGTTTTAAGGTTGGAAAATATTTAGTCATATCTAGGTTAATGCTTTGATGTGAATATTTTTTATTTGTTCAAATAAACTCAGTTTTCTGACTTGTGGTCTTTTGTGTGAAACCATAATTATAAATTTAGATACACTTTGGTTTATTGTTCTAAATTCCACAAGCCTTAATGGTGTATTCAATATTGTGTAGTAATCAATGTGGCTTCTTAACACATAGTATATTATGTTAACATAAATAGTATTGTTACTTTAAAAAAAAGTAGAATAGCTTCTGTTAATTAGATAACTTTTAAGACACAGAAATACCTGAATGGTCAATATGTATGCCCATCTATGATAAATCTAAAATATTTCTGTGTACGTGGTTACCATAACAGAATTCATCACTTTGACAGCCCATATTTATTAGTACTATGTTATTATTATTACATATAATTATCAAATATCTGTAGATTGACATTTACCCAAAAAAAAGATGTTTGCTGGTTGTTTCACATTTAATAGTGTCATAATAATTCACTGGGTGGAAACGCATGTCAATTTTAATCATGATTACCATATTAACAAATGCCACTACCATTTAGCAACCAGTAAGAATGTCCGCTACTTGTTGCAGCTATATGTTTGATTCTTGCAGAATGACATTGGAATAGCATAATATTTTTCTAAAGGGGTGAATGCTATGGAAGAACTAATGTCCCATTAAAAAGCTATGGTGTGCATACTTTAAAATAGTGCACTGAATCATAGGCCAAGAGATGATTGGTGTGATTTACAATTAATCATTTTACCGTTACAAAATCCATCATAAATAGGAAAACCAAAACACTGGAAATCTTCAATTATATTGCAGAGCAAAGTACTTAGCGTGATGTCTTGCTAGACTGCTTTGAAGATGAATATTATATAACCAAGATTAGATTACTGCTGTTTTTAATTTAATGCAAAACTATGATTATGTGAACATATAACATTGGTTAATGACGACATTTTTAAACATACAAATTTGTTTATATTTTTCATTTGGATATATCTTTCATTCATTTATGTATATTGTTTCTAGCCACCAATCAGTGGTTTGTGCCAGCAGTACGTGGTGATATCCCACCAGGATGTGCAGCTTATGGCTTTGTGTGTGATGGCACCAGGATTTTTGTGTTTGGTGGCATGGTGGAGTATGGTAAATATTCCAATGAATTATATGAGCTCCAGGCTAGTAGATGGGAATGGAAACGTCTCAAACCAAAACCACCAAAGTCTGGTGGACCGCCTCCATGTCCAAGACTGGGTAATTAATATGTTTATCACTTCTGTTGTTTTTTACTTTATAAGTCTGTGTATAGTGTATCTAATGTCCTTAGGTTTTCATTTGTGTTCACACCTATATATATGTACAATATTCTTTGGCAGGTCATAGCTTCACATTGGTTGGTAACAGGGTGTACTTGTTTGGTGGTTTGGCAAATGAAAGTGAAGATCCAAAGAATAATATACCAAGGTAATCTAATAAATAGTAGTTACTAAATTGAGATATTGTTTAACTGGAATGTAGTAATTGTAACATAAAAATTGTTTATTATATATGCTAAAGTGAATCAGCTTTATATGTTTGTTAAAACCTTAACAACTTTCTATAGATAGATGATGGATTATTAAGGTTACTGGTTTAATTTCCATGTTTACAGATGATTACATCCGATGCTTCTTTGTTGTACAGTAATATAATTATTTCACTTGCTGTTTTACACCGAGTTGATCTTTTATTACAATTTTCAGATACTTGAATGATCTGTATGCATTGGAGCTAAAACCAAACTCCAACCAACTATCATGGGATCTGCCATTAACACAAGGACAGCCTCCACCTCCACGTGAATCACACACTTGTGTGGCATACACACCATCTGATGGCAAACAGGCACGTCTTATTATCTATGGAGGCATGAGTGGTTGTCGTCTTGGGGACCTCTGGCAACTGGAGATAGGTAAGATGGGAGTTTGTCTTGTTGGTATCTGCTTGGCCTTTTGTTATGTAGTATATCAATATTCTTTCAATGCTTGATAAATATGTAAGGTTAATCATTCCAATTTCCACTAATTTTCAATCATCCTAGAACTTGGAAGCTAAGTTTATTAAAATTGACCATACATTAATAATTAATTTAATCCGTAAGTTATTTGATAGGCTGCACATTGTTTAGAACTGTTGCCCCGCATAGTGTTTAAAACGGTGTTAGTTAAGCATCTGTCAGAGTTTGGGACAGGAATGTTTTTCTTATTGTCATATATGTACATTGTGTTGATTTTATATGGATAACTTAACCAGGTTGGTGTCATGATGTGGGAAACAAATTTATAATGATGAAATCAAATTTAATCTGACATGTTCACCAGTCATTTTCAACAGATTTTTATTGTTCCAAATTGTTTTGTTCATTAGAATAAATGAATGACTCTGGCTAAAAGTCTGTTTGTGTATTCCTTCACTTGTTATGGTTATCTGGATGGCAGATAGGTCTGTATGATTGCTTCTTTTCATTACAGACACAATGACATGGAGTAAGCCAGTAGTTAATGGCATTCCACCACTTCCTCGGAGTCTGCACTCATCAACAGTGATAGGAAACAGGTGCCACTTGGACATTACTAAAATGAAGTTAAAGACTGTTTTAGATGTTTAATTGTCTTAATGCTTAATCTGACAATAATGTTGATGAACTGTACTGTTTGTCCTCAGAATGTTTGTATTTGGCGGATGGGTTCCACTGGTTATGGATGATGTAAAGGTGGCCACTCACGAGAAGGAATGGAAGTGTACTAACACACTGGCTTCACTTAATCTTGGTTAGTAGTGACCAAAGGTGTGGACAGTAATAAGTGCACATAATGTTAATTTACTGGTCGTACCTGCTAAATTCTGTTCTTGAAGCAGTTTATAATGCTCTTGTTTTCACTGAGAAAACAGCAACTTAATTACATTTTTGGAGTGTAGATTTTTTGCATTATAGTGTCATGGTCAGCTTCTGTTTTGGTATGTATTCAGCTGTAGACATCTGGGATTTTATGGCAATTTAATGTTTTTGTGAATAGGAACAAAAATACGAAGCATTGGACTAAAATGGATATCTGCTGTAATGTATTATGAACTGTATAGAACTATTTACCATTAAGCCAAAAATGTATACATTGATATCATGTGTAAATTCATGTATCATAAAGGTACTTTTGACAGCAAGTAAAGTTGGTTAAGTCTCCATTTTGATTGTGAATGTTCAGTAATCGAAAAATGAACATGCAATTATACAGTCTTTCTCCATTGCAGATACAATGACGTGGGAGCCTTTAGCCATGGAGGTTTTTGAAGATGCTCTGCCACGAGCAAGAGCTGGCCACTGTGCTGTGGCAATACATACTCGTCTATATATATGGAGTGGACGTGATGGTTACCGTAAAGCCTGGAATAACCAGGTAATGTATAAATACACTGCAATTTGTTATATTAGACATATTTGGTGTGTAATGCTACTATCTCTGTTTGTGTGGAATATAAGTAACGTTCATCTCATACACACACACACACATTTTTACCCCCAAATCAGAAGAAATTTTACATTTTTTGTCCTTGTGTAGGTATGTTTCAAGGATTTATGGTTTTTGGAGACAGAGAAGCCACCAGCACCAAGTCGTGTGCAGCTTGTGCGTGCCAGCACCAACACACTAGAAGTATGCTGGGGACCGATACCAACAGCTGATGCTTACCTGCTGCAGCTTCAGAAATACGACATGCCTCCTGCTCAGGCACAGCCAGCACCTGTTAGCTCTGCACCACAGACACCAACATCTGCTCTGCCAAAGACATTGGCATCTTCAGCTGCTTCACCAGTTACATCGCAGTCACCTCACACACCACAGACACCACATACAACCATTGTCAGACCAACAGGTTTGTAACCAACCATTTTGACAAGTAAAACTTCATTAAATTTTGGCCTTTTAAGAGAACTACATTGTACTAAAAATCTGATTTCTAAATTTAACGTAATTTCTAAATTTTTCACTGTGACTGGATAATTTCCAGATCAGTTGTTAGAATGCTGGTTATATATTGTTTTAGTTTAAAAATCCATATTACTAAATTTATTTTTCTACAAAAAGTTGATTTAATTTCATTTGACATATCGGACTTCTCTAGAGATTAGATTGGAGTTTGCAAAAAATGTCTAACAAACTTATTTATTGGGCTGTCAGAATCAGTCATTTAACTAATTATGAATTGAACTGGATATACAACAAAATAATAGTGGCATTAACTGGGTTTGGCTTCTTTCTGAATGGTAATATGAGTTTTACGTGTAAAATGACGTTTATACAACTGGGCATACTTTTTATGTAATGTGTTCATCAATTTCTACATGTATTCAGCTTTCATATTAGTAGATTATTTTGTTGGAACTCTCTCTTTCAATTTCTGGTTGTTGTATATTTTACAGTATTATTGTAGTTATACAGATCATTGACTTTTCTTTCTAGTCCCAACTTTAGTACAGCAGGTACGTCAGGGTACAACATCTCTTGGCACTATAGCTGTTACTCCCACCACAACTGTTAGGCTGGCTACACCACGGATGAGGCAGAAGTCTCCAATCACACTAGGGCAGGGAACAGTCAAAATAATTGGATCCCAACCTGGATCGACCCCACAGATTATAAGTGTCGCTGCACCAAAATCCACACCTGTACAAGTAAGCACTGTAAGTGTTTTATTTAGGGATGTGATTGATAGAATATTTGCCCAAGAATGTGCACATTTCTGGTTACAATGTAGCTTCAGTTATACTTCACAATAAAATATTTTGCATAGTAGTCATCCATTTTATGTACTTTGTAAAGTTTTGGTTATGTTGATACTTTTCATTTGATGGCGTTCCCTGCTCAGCCAGAACTGTGGCTCAGTGGTTTTAGCCCATCATATATTAAACTGATCTCTTCACTCAGTCCTGGAGTAGTCATTGGTTTTATCTTATCTGATCAGATAAGTTATTGTTGACTCTAATACCAGGACTGTATTTGCGTGATCAGACATAACCTGTTTTAAGTCAAATTCTTATTTGATATAGTCCTCTGGGCTTTTATTAAACTAAATGTTTTATTTAATTCCATGCAGACAACAACTAGTGGGGGACAGATGAGTGGCATTGCTGCATTGGCAGCTGCTGCAGCTGCAACACAGAAAATCACAACAACCATGGCAGCATCTTCTGGTATAAAGGTTGTCACACCTACCATTGTCACTCCATCGGGTATTAAAGTTACACCTGTTCCTGGCAGATCAGGTGAGAAAGTTTACAGTGAAGTGCCTAATTGTGTATTGATGGTTTTCAGACGAGACAGAACTATTTATATTTTACATATTCGCATGGAATTTTGTTTCAGTGTCCTCAGTCGCTACATCCCAACTGACTCCAGGTACCCAAACGATCCGTGTACAGGCACCAAGTACTCCAGGCACAACTGTACTGAAAGCATCACCAGCTTCCAGTAATGCCAAACAGATCATTACAGTACACAAAGGTGGCCAGGTGACAAGCCAGCCACAAATAGTCACCCTTGTCAAAACTACACAGGGGATGACTGTAGCACAGGTATGATAGAAGTTTTGTAGCTCGTGGCTTATTTTTTTAGCTCTTCTGACAGTGGCACGGAATATATATCATTCTGTGTCTTGTACTGTTGAGGATTGACTGTATTTTTGTATGCTTGCTGATAATTTTGTATAGATTTAACTTCTGGTCATCACATATTTCACATCTTTTTATTAAGATTAATTCTTCCCAGTCAATCAGTGATATTTAAAAAAAATATTACAGCTCAGTCTGATTTGCTGGCCATTTTATCAATACTGTATGTTGTGTATTTTTTAAGCTAGTACAAATAATGATGTGAAATGGGTGATTTCTGTACTGAGTGCACTACTGTTTGACATTCTAATATTCTAGTTTCTAAGATGTTTCACTAAGTGTAGTGGAAGAATAATCTTTGTTACCACTCTACACATTTATGTCAGCTCAAGGCTTTGTACTTGTCAATTGTTGTGAAGCATCTTCTTTGAAAGTTTTGTATGTAAGGATTTCCTTGTACAAACTGGAAAACAACATGCTGTGGTATGGTTTACTGAGAAGTGTGTGAACTTATCTGCATCTTAGCCCCACCTGGTACAACAGTAATCAGTGAAGTCTTTATCAGGAGGCTTGGTATTATTGAAAATATTTTCTCTGATTTGTGTAAACGTCTTCGTGTACTTAACATGACAAGTATGAAGTGTTGGCTGTTCATAATGAGATGAAGTGTAGCTTGTACACAATGTCCTCCTCCTTGTACAGATGCCTAAGGTGACACTGCTAACTTCTAAGTCCTCAGCGGGGTCTGTCCAAGGCACAATACAAGCCCTGACAGGGCAAACACTCCAGGTACACATAATTTCATATAAATAACTTTGTGTACTGTTCCTTATGTTCTTTTCTTGGTGTTGAATGCATGCTTGTATTGGAGCTGTGTTCTGTCATAGGTGGATGCATGTGAAGAAACATATAAACATTAGTTTCCGCCTAGTCCAGCACACTGTAGATTTGCTATCATTTAATTGCCACATGCATGGGAGGTCCATTAATACTGAGAAAAATGGGCAAAAACATGTTTGCTGTTAGTTATTAGAAACAAAATTATGATCATTAATTAATTTCAGAAATACACGGATCTTTGATTAATATGTGTAATGAATATCAGGTGCTGAAATCTGACTAGTGTTTTTTGTTGTTCTGGTGCATGTTAAAATATACCGTTTGTTATATCTTATAGTTGTACTGTGTTTTGATGAATGTTAAACAGATGACCAACTTCTTTGTTTAAGATGTTTTGGAAAGAAAACATCTAGAATTGACTTGTTGTGTTGATAGTGAGCTTATTAGTAGGCTGCAAGTAATTTGATTTAGTTTTGTGCTGTCAGCTTCAGTGCTGCATAACTTTATTGTCATAATTCTGGGGGGGGTTTCTGTCAAAATTTGTTATCGTTTTGGTTTATTAGTATGAGGTTTTTTATTTGACTGTTGTACACATCTAACACTAGGCAGGCAGAACACTGATTAGAGCTAGACAGCCATGTTACGGTATGGCCACCTTTACCTATTACCAACAATAAGCCCTTATTTGAGACTGGATTTTTATTGTTGTATGTGAATTTATTTTCACAAATATTTTGTTTTGTGTGATAAAGAATATAAATTTCTGATAAAAGAAATGGATAATCAGTATAGTTTTATGTGATTTGAGGAAACACTGCTGGCTTAAATGCATACTTAATAGTTACTGTTTCCAATTAATATATATTGTCCAGTATAGTTAGACATAAATTAGAATGATCATTTATAGTTAAGAAGACTGGTCTTTAATTAAACTAAACCCCTTTTTTATATTTAAACGTAAAATTTGTATTTGTCCCAGATCAGGTTCTGGATAAGAGTACTGATAACTGTGGGGGAGCGTCTTTATTTCATACTGGGGTTTTCTCTGTTTGAATATAATAATGTTTTGTGTAATGTCACTTTCGTAGATTCACTGTGTCCTTAACTGCATGAGAAAAGTGCTGTTTATTATATCAGATCAAGTTACATTAATGAGTTATTATAATACTTAGATATGGCATTGAAAAGGATGCCTTATTTGTATCAGACCTAACAAGTTACAATCTATATGATACTACGTGTTAATCCTAAAATTTGTCAATATCTAAATTTGTTTATTTTGTCTGGCACTAATTATTACATGCATTCTGCCCACTTTGGTGACATCAGGGTGTCCTAGGATAATATACATTGATAGTCAAAAGATGGAAGAGGCTTCCGGGCCATCCATAAGCTGCTGATATTTCCAACTCAGAATGTCTAGCCTGGGAGATTTTTATTATTATTTAGTTGAATTTGTTAATGACATTTGATTTATCGACATATTAAAGAGCAACTGCAGTTGAGCTTTTTTGATTTAATTACATGTTGTGCTGTAATCTGTTGATAAATTGACAACTTTAATTTAAGATATTCAAACCAATGCTGTAGTTATTTTTCCAGTTCTTTTTTGTAGTAGACCACATCCTTTGTTCTTATTATCTTATGTTTGGTGTTTTTTTGTTTGTATAATGTTTTAGGTAGATAATTATAAGTTTTGGATAGTGTTGATAGAAACCAGTTTGATCTGTGGTTTTGCCAACAATCCTCACTTCAACCCATGGATACCTTCAGTAGTGTTTATTGTTGGATATTGTTCACTTTAGGGGAAGAACATACCACAGGGAGCAACCATTGTAAAGCTGGTAACAACCCAGGCAGGAGGAGCTGGTAAACCAACTGCCATAATTACAAGCCAGACAGGACAAGCATCCAGTGGACATACACCATCCAACATACTGGGCATTAGCAGCGTCCAACCACATGTAATGTATTCTTTGTATTTGTGCAGTAAACAGTTGTATCGATTTGTTTTAATTGTAAGCAAAATCAAGCACACTTCTCTTTTTGAACTGAATATATGCAAGTTGGAGTTGTTTCAGTTACACTGTTCTCCCTCCCCAAGATATTGTATAACAGATTTTTGTGATGCTAATTGGTGGTGATTATGCTATTATTGTTGTCAACAGACTCCTGCGAAGCCGGGTACGACCATCATTAAAACAGTCCCATCAAGCATTATCAACATTGCCAAACCTGGTGTAGCAACAGTAACACAGGGTGCTGGTGGAAAGCAGACCATCGTCATAGCTGCACCAAAATCTGGCGTCGCTGGTGCCACACCGACCAAGATCATCACCACCATCCCAAAGTTGTCCACCTCAACAACTAGTGGCACCCAGTTCATCGTTGTCACGACCCGGGCAGGTGCCCACACTTCAGACCTAACTGGCCACACGTCGGGTGGTAAGCAGATCATAACAATCGTGACAGCAGCATCAGCTCTACAAGGAGCACTAGCCGGGGCATCTCGTGGCACTCTCAGTGTCTCCAGCACTATGGCATCCACCACAGCAGTGACCTCCAGTCTCTCATCATCAGTCTCATCTGCTCCCGTTGTTGTGATGACCAGAAATGTGGCTCCAGCAACTGTGGAAGCAGCACAGTCTGCTGAAAACATGGAAACTGGAGAGCTGACAGAAGCAGCACTAGCTGCAGAAGCCTTGCCAATGCAGGTAGATGGAGTATCTGATGAGTATTATATTCCCCAGCTAGATGGTAATGGTGATGAGGATCATCAGACAGAGGGTGGTGCCGATAATCAGACCACAGGTGAGGCTGATGCTGCTACCACTGAAACTACACAGCAACAAGGTATGAAAATACTTGCTTTCAGTCGATACTCTGGTTACCTTTTTTCTTGGATGAAGTCAAATGGGATCTATCAGAGATGTATATGTGTAAAATGGTTTATGTTCCTTCAGATTTCTGGAGAATTATATTCATGTATTGTCTTCATCACTGCTCTTCTTGTGAGCTACCCTTGATGATAAACCACAGACTGCACACAACTGATCTTAATGTTAAATTCATTTGGTATTGAGCTGATGTGATAATTTTCTACTCACATTTTATTTAACTCGTTACAAGAAACTGCTCCTGGGCCACCAGCAACTCCACAGACACCAACATTAGCTTCAGATGCAACCAGTGTCTCACTGACGTTGCCTGATCAGATTCTGGACCAGCCTTCAGAGTCCGTACAACAGCCAGCTCCTGAGCAATGCAAAGAAGAACCAATGGATGAAACAGAGCCTGAACAGAAACATTATACTGCTGTGATTCCAGTCCAGCTGGAAGAAAAGCCAGAAGTGAACAAGGATGTTATAAAACCGGAGCTGATGGCTGCTGATGCTACAAGTATGTTGAATGCTTTCTAACAAGACTTTTTTTACGCACAATCACAGAAATTTAATGTTTATAATGTCAACGAGTTACCATGTCCCTAGTACTGCAATAGTTAGATGTACTAGGTTATATATTTATTTTTGAAGAATATTATGTTTAGTTTTTTGGAACACAGACAAAACCAAAACATCGTTTTGTCAGAATATGTCTATTAACATTACCAATCACTTTGTCTCTTACAGATCCATTGTCAACTCTGGCCTCAGCTGCTATGTCATCAAGTCCAAGTACCACCCCAACTACAGCAACCTCAACACCGGCAGCCAATGGCATCAAGATTGAGCCGAAGGTGCTCTATTTGTTTTTATAAGTGCTGAAAAAATTGTCTTAAAGATTATGTTGTAGTTTATGACATCTTTTGTGGTCTTGATTTTGAATATGTTAAAGATGATCTGTTCTATTTGGCTTTATGCAGGTTGAAAAGGTTGAAAGTACACCAGCAAAAGTTAGTGGAACGAAGAAAGAAGCGAGCCAGTGGTACGATGTTGGCATCATCAAGGGAACATCTTGTGTTGTGTCTCATTATCATCTGCCATCAGAAGCATCGCAAGGCAATGGTGATGTAAGTGCTAGTCTTAAAAGATTTCTTTCACTTCTGTTTCCGTTATCTGAATTCACAACTATAATCTCTTCATTTTTTTTGGTTGTTTTTAATAAATGTTCTTGTTCTTAATATTGTTATAAAAATGGAAATATTTAGGTTCATTATTAATGTGATGGGTGCCCCATTAGCACAATGGATAGAGCACTGTGCTGCAAACCTTCAGGTCAAGGCATGTACCCAACTCATTCCTGTCTTTATAAGACATTGCCATACGAAGTCACTGAACAAAATGTGTACCGTTTTTTCAATCAGTATATTATTTTACCACCCTTAATGTTACATATACCCTATACACAATTTATATCTGACTTTTTTCACGTTTAGCAATCTCTGTTCATTCGTATTAATGTTTACTTTTAGCTTTTGCCATATTTTGATTTTTAAATGCTTCTTTGTGCATGCTAACTGTTGTTAACAGTTTTGTTTTCTGCCTTTCTTCCCTGCCTACCCTGTGTTGTTTATAGGGAGGTTCATCTCTATTACAGGATATAGACGTAGTCAGTGTTCCTGATCACAGTGTGCTGAAACGTCAAGAACTAATCCCGGGCACTGCATACAAGTTCCGAGTGGCAGGTATCAATGCTTGTGGCCGTGGACCATTCAGTGAGATTTCAGCCTTTAAAACATGCTTGCCAGGCTTTCCAGGTGCACCATCAGCCATCAAGATCAGCAAAGTTAGCGGGGTTAGTAAGAGGTTTTAACTTTAGCAAATTGCTGCTTTCATACTCTGTGGTCTTAAATACAAATTTAGAAAATTGGTGTTGGTTAGATGCAGGTGATGTGAAGAGCAATCACTACCTTGTCCAAGAAATAATAATGCATTATTGATTGAATCTATTAGCATAAAGTCTTTTATTCATTATAGAGCAATGAAGGTGCCCACTTATCATGGGAGCCACCACAAAACACAGCTGGCAAGATCACGGAATATTCGGTATACCTTGCCGTACGTAATGCCTCAGCACAGGGTGAACAGAAGGCTGGCCCCACACAACTTGCCTTTGTCAGGGTATACTGTGGTGCCAATGCCAGTTGCCTTGTCAATACAGCTAGCCTGGCATCAGCTCACATTGATTATACCACCAAGCCTGCCATTATCTTCAGGATAGCAGCCAGGAATGAAAAGGGTTATGGTCCAGCAACTCAAGTCAGGTGGCTTCAAGGTTAGTGAGTTTGTTTATGGTTGGTGTAATTTTGTATAAACCTGTCATCTTTACTTGAGAAACTTCTTGTTTTTTATTGTTATTGCCTCAGAATTAACAATACCTTCTCTTTGTCATGCATCATTTTACCAACTGATTATATCAACTTTTCAGACTCAGCAACGAGTCCTACTGCTGGGAAAATGGCTGTGAAGAGATCTATGTCATTAACTGATGGGTAAGTGTATGATGACTATCTACACCATCTTCAAACTTAATTAAATAAAACACATCACAGGATATTGTTGGGTTAATTAAAGAAACAGTTCACGCTCATTTCTAGGATTATTACAAATATGCTCATGCAAGTTTTAAAGGAAGTCAGATTATGAGCATGATCAAACATATTAAATAATCCAATTCAAAGTGCTGGTGAATCAACTATAATTCATCTGTGGTCACTGGCATTTCAAAGCCAAACACAGATTTGGTGCCACTCCATTCAAGCTGTTTGTATTACCTGGTTATAACAATGAAAACGGGTGTCAGCCATACACACAATTTTGGAGCAAAAGCATATTTATGTATAAAATAGTCTAGTTGGTCCAAATGTCCTAGTTTGTTGCTTAAATGGCTAAAGAAAGCTATATAGTAAAATTTCTTAAGAAGATTGTTTTGCACTCTTATAACAAGAAACATCTACCGAGCTGTCAGACTTATGGAAAAGACAGCAAGTAGGTTGAGCACAATGCCAATGAGATGCCATTGTAGACCCTTGAGGCCCTGGTATTTTCTGTCCTCCCCCATCTACTTTATTTCTTGATAAAATCACTGATCAGGTTGTTTGTGGTTATTATTGGGGAATTTTGGATTAGTTTTATAATTATTACACATTTAAGACATATTATGTGAGGATGAACAGTTTCTTTAACCACTTCTTTGCTAAGTCGAAAAAGTATACTGTGCATGCATATCATTTTGATTCTTACATTTGGGACATATGTTAAAGACTATCGTGTTGAGCAAGTGTTATAAAAAAAAATTGTATTGGTAATATAAGTATAATAAATATATTACTTTCAAATGTTTTCTTTTTTTGCAGTCAAAAACAACAAGTTATGGTAAATGTGGCAGCACTTAAGAAACCAAGAACAGATGAACATTGAGGCTGAACAGTGCTGATGTTTTGTGTTGACTTTGTACAATCATTACCGTAGTGCTGGCTATAAGACTGGCTTCCTGTGCCATATGGATGTAGGCGTCGTTATTAGTTGTTTTGTGTGTATTAAATCTTGACCAGGTCTAAAACATAGCGTGTGATCCATAGAGTCATCGTCTTCTATTTATTAAGGTTCTTCGTCTTGTGTAGTGGCTTTTTGTATTACAATCACCATTTCAGGATAAAGTGATATTCACAGCTTTGAAGTAGACATGGTCAATGGACGTGATGTTTTTGAAATGTCGTCCTTTAAGGAAAATGTTAGCATTGGGGTTAGAATGAGATAAATACACTTAGAAGGCAGCTGTGTTGGGTTTTGTGTGTTGGTGCTCCAGGATTGTGCTCTAATCCTGGACATTCTCTGTCTACACACTTGTGAGAGAACTAGAGTGTATATATAGAAATATTTGTAAGATGACAGTTCTGTTAGCTGTCCATGTTTTGTGTTTTTTCTTACTGTTGGCTATTTAGCTGGATCAGTTGATATGTCAGTTACTGTACACTGGATGATCAGATTTTAGATAATGGTACTGCATCAGTGAGTCTTGTCTGTACCAGGTGTTGACCATTTTAAAGACTTTTATCATTGTTTATCACAAGATTATCCTCTATAGGATCTGGTAGAAGTGCAGTGTCATATCTTCATAGGCAGTCAGTGCTGTCGTCATGCGAGTATTGAAAAAGATAGGTTATTGCCCACATGAAAGCATATGTGTATATAAACATGTTTCTGTAGGTGTTTTGTTAACGTGTCCTACGTGTATGGATAAAAGTCTACTTGGTTAATGAGGGAGGAATACTCTTGTATGATTTTGCTGTCTTGTAAAAAGTACCTTGTTCTCAGTGAATGTACAGGAGGCTCGTCGGATGTAACCAGTCCATTTTTTGAAGTCTATGCTGTGGTGCATGTGTGGCATTTTCATATCATAAATTAGAATAGATCAGTCAAACTTGGTACCTACAGTTATAACGTGGTTAATTTAGTGTTGTGCATCATCTAACAGATCTCTTGATACATTCATGTATATAGTTAATTGTTTAGTTGGTTGACAAGTGATTGTAGATGCTGCTTCATCACACCTCACAGCAAGAGATAGCGAGACAACGTGCTCATTTATTATGTTGCAGTTTAGCTCAGTCAGGCCAGAGAAGGTGTTGTCGTATGTGTGTGTGCGTGTGTGTTGCAGTAACAACACTGAAAGCCTCCGTAGCATTTAAAGCAGCAAGTCATGATCTGTTCATCTACAGTCTTGTTTATGTTGTTTATCTACATATGTAATATCATTCCTCATGCTTTCGTATAAGATAAAATGCCCCATCTAGTTGACTGCTAGGCCTATGCATGTACTTCATGGAATAAATACATTTTATGGTCTATATATATATAAAGTGGAATTTGTTGATACTGAAGTTTACATCCATCATATAAATGCAAAAAAGTATAGTTCTTACTGCTTTATTTTAGTCAAACAAACCAAAAAAAATTAAATCAATATCAAATAAACGATTACTGAAATAAATTTAGTTTTTGTAGTACAAGTCACATTTATGGAAAAATCCGTCATCAAGTTTGCATTTACTTTACAATGATGCAGTGACCATACACACCAAAGAAAAACAAATTAACCATCCAATCACGTGGTGGGTGTCATAATATCCTTAGCATGCAGAAGTCCTTGAGCCTAATAGGAAGTTGAGTCTGGCTCAATTTTAAACAGAGTTTGTTGCCTAGTAACTTCCTTATTGACCAGCGACACATGTCTATTAATCTTGGTGGATTACACCGGGCTTCGAGAATCCTGAAATACAAGTCGGCATCACTTAATAATGCAGCGGGAACATTTCTTGCATAACCTTTCAATAGCTTTGGGTTTATACCCGACATATGTATGTCAGTATCTAGCCAAGACTCGTGTGTCCATTTCAGTCTGCAATGAAGTAGCAGATCAATTAGATTCTTCCACTTCTTTTCACATGCTTTCTGCAAAATTGTTTGGTCAAATGGGCATTCGGTGTTTGGGTCGGAGCCATGTTGGAGCAGTATGATAGCAAAATGTACTTTTTCCAAGTTCAAGGCTCGAAAGAGAGGTGTTTCCATCGAAACAAAAGCACAGCTATCAAGGACACAACCACCTTTAATCAAAGTTGATAATATATCTGAAAATACTCCTTCATCTGTACATGAATTGACAGCAGTGTGAAGAGCGGTCACCAGTCCTCTTGAATCACAAGCATTCACATCACAGCCTGAAAATATTTAAGAGCGATATTAATATATTTACGGTATTTGCTTACATATTGAGTATTACATGTACTGTACAGTAAAATGACTATATACCACTGGTAAACAGTGAAATGCTTTGTAGCTGTTATAATTTATATTTAAAAAAAAATTATCCTGCTGGAAATAATCTTGTATCAAACATAATTTCAAATTATTTGAATATACCTAAACGTATCAAACTTGGATTATCATAAACAAAATTTGACTCACTTGTTTCATCTTTCATGACATTAAGCAGCACATACCACAATATAGAAGAGTTTCACCAAAATATAGTTCTATAATGAGTGATTCTCTAAATGCAGTTTCAACGTCATGTTCTTATAGTACGTATAAGTGTAAATTCCAGGCCCATACACATTAGACTCTGAATTATTACTTTGTCTAAGTGAACACATAGAAAAGATCAGACCAAACCCTTTCTTTGATGGATGAAATATATCGCAGACACCTCAAGTAAACATTAAAGACTTTTATGGTAGGGTTGCACAGACATTTTGTACATGGAGAAAGAGTTGTCTCAGATCTAGGACAGTGTACAACAGAACAGTTGACAATTAGAACTTCAACAATCCCAGGCGTGAAAACTAGATTCAACCCTGACTGGCTTACACAAGATAATGGAAAATGTTACAAGATATCTGAGTGGTGTGAAGTTAGTCGAGAGTCAGCATACAAAGCACGCTGTTTCTTTTGCAACAAAGAGTTTAACTGTAACAATCAAGGCCTCCCACAACTACGTCGGCATCGATCAGGAAGTGGTCATCGTGCAGTTGCGGAGAAAATTCTTCATGGGTCACAAACAGACTTGAATCTAAAACCATCAACATCTCTTCCCAAGTCAAGTTATTCAGCACCAGCTACAGTAACACAGTCAATGAAACGTTCAACTTTAGAGTGCACCTTGAACAAAGATTCAGTGACCAAGGCAGAATTTATTTGGAGCATGAAGGTAGTATTCTCCATTACAGCTACGCTACATGTGATGACTTCAAGGAGACACTGCACGACATCCCAGTCAATTTCATGATGAGTTCTTTGAGGGTTTTCCTATCCGAAGCTACTGGTCCACACTTTCATGGTTTAACGGTGCAAGAATTTAGGGAGTCAAACTCACCCATACACAATTCACTATGACAAAACCACAAATAGTCAAACATAAATACTGCCTCGACGCCAATCAGTCATTGTTCATCATCTTGAAACCTTCCCCATGGGGCATGCCACAGGAAAACAACTCAGCAAAAAATTCTTAAAAGCAATACAGGACAACTACCTTTCAGTAAACATGCTGCTAATACTGGAATCTGATGGGCCAAATGTGAATAAAACTGGAACCATGTAAACGAAGCTGTACTTGCCCAAGATCGGACTGGCCTTGTTGACATCGGCACATATAATTGGCATATATGCCATAATGCATCTGCAAAGAGCCTACAAGCTTTTGGAATGAGCATCTTGGACATGGTCATTGATATACATTAATGGTTTAAGCTGTCATCAACCTTGGCATAGTGAAACAAGTTTCTAAAGCATTTTGAATTTAGATGGCTGACCCTTGCCGTAGCTGTTGCAATGATACTAGAACAGTGGGAAGCACTAGTGAAGTATTTCCTTGCATATATAAAACCATCGATATTGGAAATAATATCAGAAGAGAGCTACAAAAACTTCAAAAAGACGAACAAAACCTGCTGATATTAGGAATGATGAAGCTGGACACATGATAAAGAAAGTACCATTCTCCTTCAGAACACCAGGATATTACAACCCTTGTGGTGAAAGGAGTCATGGATCCTAGATGCTGTCAAATCATTGAGTAAAAAGCTTCCACTCAAAATCAGCAGAGATCAGTTGGGTGATGGATGGAGACTGTACCAGACGGACGATATCAATGAAGACTGGCATTTGGATACATCTTCTGGAAATGACACTTAAGAAATTCATTGAGTTGATCTCGACTGGAACCTGATAGACCATACCTAGGATAGCCTTGGAGAGAAAAATATCCAACGCTGATGTCAGTTGCCAAGTCACACCTTTTCCTAGCACACAGAAATGCTGATATTGAGAGGGGATTTTCTGACAGTAGAAAAAGTAGTACACCAGAAAGAACAGCATTGAGTGAAAAATCCATCAATGGTTTGCGTTCCACAACTGATGGAATCAAGACTTGGAAACGAACCCTATGCTATTCCAACCAGCAAGCCCTTTTTAAAGGCTGAAATGAAGACACCGAAGGCTGACGTAAGCCAACAAGAGAAACGACTTAAAGAAGCAAATGACAAGCTTAAAAAGACACTAGACGAGAATGACTTTAAAAGTACATCAGTTGCCCAGGCCATATTGGACACTGGACATTCCAAACTAGACAGTGCAACCAAAGGATTTAAAATTCCTTGTTTTTCTCTTGGAATGTCTATAGACAAATATAAGCAGAGTATGATGGAGGCATTGATCAGAAGTGCAAAGAAAAAGAAGTAATTGTGCCTGATGTGCTAATCAGCTTTAACTTGTTCTTGTATAAAGCTTAATGCATACTAATTGTATGTAGTGTAAGACATAATTATCTTTTATGTTGCAATCTTTAGTACCAAGATCTGGTTTTGTTTATGTTTAGTCTAGTTAACATGCTGGTTTGGGCACTATGAGATTTACTACTTAGTGTAAATCATTTCCTGTGTGTGTGTGTGTGTGTATATGTATGTATATATATATATATATATATATATATATAACTATGTATGATAACATCACAACTGTTCTAACTATTTTTTTAAATAACATTTTAGGCGAGGAGGAAGTATATCTGATACAAGATGCACCAACTTTCTAAGTATCATGGATATTGGCATAAACAGCTGGTAAACCTTAGTACATATTTGTTGAGGTAGTATATGATATTTTATGTACACATATGGAAGGTAATAATATACCATTAGTAATGTAAAAATCTTTAGAAAGCAATGTAATATGTCTATAATGGTGATAATAGGTCAAAATTATCCTATAAAACTGGCTATATTTGACCTCAAAATTCCTATAAAACTCCTATATGTTGGTAAGTAAATTCCTATATTTTAATGTTCACAAGTGACTCCAAGGCCTGCAATATATAACCCACCAAGTTCACTCTAGCAGCAAATTTGAAAAACGATTAGAAACAAATTAAATAAACACAATATTTCTAATACCTGCAACCTAGTTAAACTATAAACAGGACGGAAGGTAAGCTCAACTAACTGATATATGTACTAGTTTAATATAACATTTGCTTTACGTGATGAATGCTGTAAATATAAATAAATATTCCAATATGATATGGAACTATCCTGGATAATATCCCACTACCGATACTGTGCAAATCCTTTCGTAATCAGGAATATTGTTATCTTTAATCAGATACAGATTGTAGACGTAAATTGAAATGATGTGGAATTAAACAATCAAGCTGATATTTATTACCATGATCGATCAAGACTTCAACAGCTTTCATGTGGCAGTTCCTGACAGCGAGATGGAGAGGACTCTCAAAGTGGTCATTAATCACATTCAGCTCACTTCCTAAAAGCAGATACATTGACAACTGGTTCAGGAAGAAATTTCACTTACTATCATTACTTAGCATTTCACGGCTAAATGCTCTTTAAACCCAGTTAAGAAACAAACTAGTTTGAACTGTCTCAGCAATCCATCTGCCTTAATGGACCATATGTTTAAACAGATGACTCTATATAAGATGTAAAATTCCCTCTGAAAGTGTTCAGTTTAAATGTTAGAATTGGAATCAAAAGGTTAACAGAGTTCCCTTCGATTTTTTCTGGATGATGGTCTCAAAAGACAACATTGCTCTACTTTTATATCTGTGATAATCCAGTAAAATCAATGTTACTAAATATTCAAAGTTGTGACTCCTCCTTTGTTAGCAAATTACCTTACATTGAATTTCCTAAAATATGGAACAAATTGAGTTATTGTGCGCAAAATGCATTAATTTCTCAAGCTATGCCGAAAAAGCAGCTTAAGGCTGAAATGTTGTCTCACTATTGAATTAATGTAAGATGTGTTAACACTCATTGCAGAGACTGTCAGCAATTATGAACTCCTCTTGTATTGTCTTTGTATTTATTATGAACTTCCTCTAATTTTATGTATATATTCAAAAATGGGTTTCAACTCTTTTTCCTGCTGATCTGGTTATTTTTACCGGGATTCAATTTTGGGTCATGTCTCCTCTTCGGGTCCACCAGCCGCTCTGACTTCCAGACTGTCTCCATTGTAAAATTAATAAAAAATTATTTTGGGGGAAAAGCGGAAGACAGCAATAGCTATCCTTGTTCATTCAATTTGCATTGTATTAAAACTGTTTCCATATTATAACTTCTTGTACCACTTGTTATGTGAAATAAATAAATAAATAAATAAATAATCTATCTATCTATCTATCTATCTATCTATCTATCTATCTATCTATCTATCTATCTATCTATCAAATCAAATATCAAATCTAATCTAATCTAATCTAATCTAATCTAATCTATTATCTATCTATCTATCTATCTATCTATCTATCTATCTATTGAACAATGAACAAAAACCATCAATATAATAACATAAGAACTATAACATCTGTTGGTCAGTTCTAAGATGAAAGAACCCTTCATTAGTCTATATTAATTTTGTCTTGCTATCACCATTGATTATTTTCTTATACACATAGCTCTGATGCTCAACAGTGTTACAAACTGAGCAGTACTTCATCGGTTCTGGTAATCAACACACTAATAATTCAGGATGGGCGATTAAGGCATATTGATTCATATGCTATAGACACAGCATTGACCTGTTAATTTATAAATTTACTTGGATTGCACCAAAGCACACAAAATATTTCTTCCCAAACTGTATCATTAATTTATTTGAGTTATGAATTATTCACATTTAGATACTGATGTATGGCATAGTTTGAAATAAATATCTATCTATCTTTATATCAACATTTCCATGTGTTCACAGAACTGTCAAAGTTATTTGATTGACAAACCTTTCTCAATTAGAGCTTCCATGACATCTGTGTTACCAAATCTGGCTGCATAATGGAGAGGAATTGATCCGCGGTTATCGGCTAAATTCACTTTCAATCCTGCTCCAGCCTCCAACAGGCGGAATGCTACCTGAGAATTATTCTGGAGACAGACAGCGCACAGTGGTGTCATACCTGGAACAAATCCGACAATTGTAATAGCAAAGGATAGCGTAACTCGTCACTGAATCAAGTTCAGAAAATTTCACACTGGCAAAACACGGATCGAATTAATTGAATGTAAAGTATCAAATATATTGCTTTTCACCAACATCAAAATGGTGTCATCTTGAATGGAGAAATTAACATTCATTAACATCATATTGTCATTAAACACCAAAATAAAGATTTATGGGTTGGCGTGCAATTACTATTCTTGGTGTATGGAATTGCCGCATGATAGCATTTCTTACCATATTAGGCCAATTACAGGGATTCCACAAAACAAACACATTATATCCTTAATCAAGTTGTTCTAAGCATTGTCTAACAAAGGGTTTTTTGCTATATAATCTTATAATCCAGCATTAAACATTAATCATCAGAAGTCAGTTTTTAATTTTACCGTTACAACTAAATCACGTACCTGTATAAAGCTAAGACAACGTCGACTCACACAAAATGGTCATGACATGAGCAACTCTAACAAGATTTCATGTATTTAATCCAGGTAGATTATTTTATTTGCAGCATAACATTTTAACACTATATCCACATGGTATGATCTCAACTCACTGACCATAATCGTTTGGTATGTTGACACGTGCTCCAGCACTGATCAACATGTTCAGGATTTGCAGATCTCCCACTTCAGCTGCCACAAAAAGTGGAGTTCTGCCAGATTTCACACCACAGACATTGATACGAGCCCTGGCCTTTAGTAACATCTCCACAATCTCACGGTGATTGTTGCCAACGGCACAGTGCAACACTGAGATCCCATTGCTACAAAAATATAACTTAGTGTCATACCTTTATAATGGCATCATGAAGAGCTACCCTTTCACTATCATATGTGTACGAAGGTGTGTTAATCAAACCAAAGTTAGCTGAAGATGAACATTTATTAACTGAAGAGAGTTGAGTTCAGTTGTTTAGCTGCAGTGTTGGGATAGTTGAGGGGCGACATCCTGGGACAAATATAGCCCACAAACACAGGTATATGAACCAGATTATAACTACTGTGCCATCAGAATGCCTCAAATATTTATAAGTAACACTTACAAGAAAAAGTTTCAGTTTTGTTGTTTAAATAATAAGATTTGTTTTTAAATGAATATGTTTAAGATAACAGGCTCTATGATTATCAATAATACTGAAGTTATATGTTATGGTGTGCATGTTAATTGCACCTGTCTGAGCAATGATGCCATTAATCTATTAAGTCACATGCTAGCTAGCTGTCAGTTTTAAAGTAAAGATGAAATATTTTAATATTATGATAGTATTTTTAAATTCTTAAAAATAATGGAATGATTATATTTTTTTAAACAAAAACGTCTCAAACAAACACATTCTATTAACATTATATATTACATTTAATGTAAACAAGTGAACCTTTTTTTGAATAGCAAACATTTTAAATGACAGAATATAAAAATCTATTATTTGCCTGTCTTTAGCATTCACATCACCTCTTCCCTGTATCAGTATCTTCACAATACAGCTATGTCCACCAAGTGTAGCCAGGTGTATTGCAGATAAACCTTGTTTATTCTCATCCGTCCAGTTAACATCAGCACCTATCATGTAAATGAAAAACAATATCATCATCATCATCATCATCATCATCATCAGCAATGATTTAAAGTTGTCTTAAAATGACTGTTTATTTCACTCCTTTTTGTATTAAAGTGATAGATATCATGCAGGATATTTTCACATTTTTTGGATGTTAAACTATGTGAGATGAGTTGAGGTTTGTAGCCTCAGCGATGGTCACAGCTGAGACATAAGGCTGAGAGGTGACTGCCCAAGGAAACATACCTCACATACACACTTACGAGGCGGATTCAAACTTAGAACATACACACTTATGAGGCAGATTCAAACCTAGAAACTAGATGTTTGCAGTGCAGTTCTTTATCTACTGAACACTCAATGCACCCTCGTTAAAATATGAGATTCACATATAAAATAGTTCAAGCAATCACAACAGACAAATTTATTACCACCATCACCACTAATAACTACGCTGACCGGATACAAGACTGTTAAAATATTAAATGCTAATAAACCATGACAATGACACTCGTGATGGTAAAACAAAACATTATCTAAATTATTCAGCATCTACTTAAATAATAACTGACGAATATGTCAGGAAATCTTTGAAAGTAATTAACCAAAAGATAAAACGCTTTTCAGACTTAACCCAGAAGTGACCCACATCCTAGAGGTCACAGAGACTCCCTTTCAACATTATTGCAGCAGAATAGTCACCATTTATTCAACATTGTATGGTCGCAACAAATTTTGAAATTAAATTACTACATTATTGATTATATTTTGAAGAAAAAAATGTTAACTGCCTTAGATATAAAAATACACGCACTCATTATTAATCTACATTAACGTATACTTACCATGCTCAATCAACAGTTTAACTATCTCTAGATGTCCACTACCAGCTGCATACTGTAAAGGTGTTTGTCCATAAAAATCAACTCCATTGACATTGCAACCTGCCTAACATAATAATAGGTTATACTATTACACATTTTGTAATGGTTAAGTAGTAATTTAAGAGGATGTCACACCATTTTTCTTTGATTGGCCTTTACTGGGACAAATATTGCAGTGTATGTGTATAAAATTCCAAGTGAAATAACACATCTTTGAGTTGAATATGAAATGTACAACAGTTTTGGAAAATTTCCTTATGGACAGTACATTTTAGTAATTCATATTTACATCATCGGTGAATCAATAGCTAGAATTAACACACTCTGTGGTTTATATAGCACAAAATTTTATTTACACCAGTTACTTAAAAAATCAGTGAAATTGATTAAAACACTGATTGTTGGTAGTTATTAAATTAAACTCTTCCGATGTTGTAAAAGAAAAGTGATAAAGAATTTAATATTCATTTTATCGGGACAAATCAACATACAGTGTAATCTGCATAATTTAATATAAAGAATATAAGATTATCTTCTTTGATCTGTTTGAACTGCTCTTGCAATGATAGTACCATAAAAAGTAATACAATGGGTTGATGCGTTAATGAGTTTATTTCATAATCACAATATATCACAATAAAATAAAGTCAATTTAACTACTGAACTTTGCGGACTAGTCTGAACACTGGTATCTTGCACATAAACTTTATGTCCTTCCACATAACCTCTTTTTTAAATCCAAACAATCAACCAGAGCAATATGAAATTCAATGAATCCGAGTTTATCTCTATAATCTTGGAATTTGATATAGAATATTGCTAAACCACATGAACAGAGTGCCCGCCATTGATTGGCAGTATATCCACGGGATGATTCTTCTAGTAATAATAAGCTTCATTTCAATATTAACCTCCCACTTCTCTAAATACTAATCACTTGACTATATATACGTCTGTTCCAGATCATACTTGTGCTGAAATTGAATAAACAGATCAATTACTAACTAGCCCCCTTACTGCGCACTTAACCAGTTTAGATCTATAGATATAACTAGTGACAAAATTGGCAAACTAACAAAGTCACAAACCAACTACTGTACGAGTGTATTAAAACATAACATTTGCAGAAGGGGGCATGATCTGGAAGGAAGATGTTTATTGATTTGGCTAACAATTTTTTACCAAACACCCTTCATGCGGTTATCCCGAATGTGGCACACAACTGCCATGTTCTATTTTAAAGGAAATTATTTTCCGAAAAAGTATGGCTAAAAATAACCACACAAAATTGTCTGGCTTATTTACACCACCATTAAACCTGTAAACTTGTAAACCTTTCTCTTTAGTAGTATTGCTGACATCAAATTCTATTTCCATTCTTGATGATCTGGTTATCCCAATATTACTTTATAATCATAGAAAACAAGGGAAGATTGGATGAATGTGCTGTGTCAAATCACCTGTTATAGCATGTCACAACTTCTACTGGCTAACTATAGGTGCGAGACATATTGATGTTAATACGTGGTTCCCACAGTCACTTGAGAAAATATTGTTTTCCAGGATATTTCCCGGTCAAAGTATATAAGATTTAAAGGTACCGGGGAAAAAAAAGATATGTGTGAAAAAGCATAAATTTATTCAATGTATGATCAATTATTGAAATTTTTATGGTACAGCTTCCTTGTCATCACTTCTAGTTTTCTGATCCATCCACTTTTGTTTATATTTTAACTAACATGGAACATCAAACTATGTACCAGTACAATCCAAGTTTTTATGGTACAGCCTCCTTGTCATCACTTCTAGTTTTCTGATCCATCCACTTTTGTTTATATTTTAACTAACATGGAACATCAAACTATGTACCAGTACAATCCAAGTTTTCTTCTACAGGAAAAATAAATATTTATTCATTGGCTTTTTGTTCTTAGTGGATTTTTTCAGACAATAATATTTCCAGGACATATCCTCATTTGATCAAAATCCAATAATGTGTCTGTGTTGAAAGCCCAATGATTAAACAGACAAAATGTTACAGGAAGTGTCTGTTTCAGAGTTAGTTGCGTCTGTTTTTCGAGGTCCCGAAAAACCTTTCCAAATTGTAATAAATAAAGCCATGATACACATACCTCTAACAATGTTCTTACACCGTCTAGAAAGCCAGTACTGGCAGCTACTCCCAGAAATGTATGCCCTGTGTCATCACGAATGTTTAGCTTCACAGATTGGGTCTTCAGTGTATTTTGCAATACTTCGATATCTTCACATCTGATAGCTGTGAACAGTTCCAGTTCAGGTGGAGATAGTTCAATGGCTCTTTTATCCAGAACCGTTTTAAAATGGAGAACTTCAAAAGTCTGCAATAGAGTTAAATTTTCCAAAGTATTAAACATTATTTTTGAAAGAATCATGTAACGGTTAATTCTAATTAGTTCAGGTTAATTTAATAATTATGTTACTGTAAAAAGACAGGAACATTACATGAAGAATATATACAATTAAAGTCGTAAGTTACTTACAGGATTCATCTTGTAAGCTGTACCAAGTACCAGATGATACAGTGAGATATGCCTACTTTGTCATTGGAACCTGGATCGTCACGATATATTATAGACTAGTCTAGTCTAGAGGGATCTAGTTCTGGGTTCTATCTTTTCATCAACATCACCGTATTAGACCTAAAACAAACACAAGACAAGTCATGACTCATGGCTGTATATATAAAACTGTTATCATCATCATCATCATCATCATCACACAATGATTTCTTAATTCAACTTGTCGTGTATTCAGTTGTGTAGTAGTTCACATAGTATCTCAAACATCTAGACCTAGTTGGAGTCTGGCCATAATATGATAATAAACCATAAAGATAGCAATGAAATAATGACTGATCCTTATGGAATGGGAGCAGTACGAAAGACTGTCTATATTCTGGCAGTACGTTATTCCGTATTCCGTGTGTTTGAAATGTGTGTGTGTGTGTGTTTGGTCTCCCCATGACTTCATTAGTGTAGCAAATAATTGTGTGTCTCCTGCCCCACATTCTTATCACATGTGGCTCAAACCCAGAATCGCTATACAGGTGAATATCCCCGGCTACTATAGTGAGCTCCGGTGGTTTAGCGGTTAAGCACCCGGCCACAAAGGTCACAGGTTCGATCCCAAGAAGAGGTTGAAACTTTTCCAGAGATTAATTTCTCGGCTCACAACATCGTGGGTGGCTGACCACATTAAGTGGCACTGCCGTCTCCACTGAATTATTAAAAATAAAGGGGGGTGTTACAGACCCCCTGAGGACATGAAATATGAATACCATCTGGCAGTGACCACCCTCAGGGTATTTCGGCTCAATCTTTCTGTACTGCTCCCATGTGAGTGATGGGGGAGGAAATATGAACAGCTACTCAATTCAAAGGGACCACACTGGAAATAAGTGTTTAATTATGCTTTTGTGTGTTATCCCTGTTTCATGATCAGATCATGAAATAAAGAAAATCAATCATTAGTCTATATCAATTATGCTTATAAGTTACAGGGATGAATATGCTATTTAAAAAATGTGAATAAAACACAATTGAACATTTTTATTTTGGCAAGGTACCTAGGACTGTAATAGCTAACTCAGGATACCTGCAAGTTCTAATTAACATTACATATATATATATGCAATGCTGTCTCAGTCTTTTTAGCCATTATTTAATTATTACATTTCATATTATTGGTGTATAATTGTTGAGGTTAACAATATAGTTATTATTATTTATTATGTACTACAAACCATCAGCACAACAACAATATTTACTCAATTTTAACCTAGATTATAATTAATATAATGACCTAATATAATTCATAATTTCTATTGCATGATATGATAACTTTGTCATACCGGAAATTACATTGATTTATATATATATATATATATATATATATATATATATTGTGTGTGTGTATATATATATATATATATATAGAGAGAGAGAGAGAGAGAGAGAGAATAACATGTATGTTTACGTCCACGTTACACTTATTACAATTCCCCAATTTAAATGTAACCCTTTATTGGCTTTAACACGGCTATAGGGTCTATACTTTATAATGAAGTAATTCTGTATATATTATTGTATATACCATAGTTATATCAGAGAGCTTAAATATAGAGAGGCGTTACTCTTGCCGCGCCATGTTCAATTTTGAACCAGTGGCGCCTCCAGAGACCGGAGGTATTTCAGCTCTCTGGTTGTCCACATGTGATCGTGTACATGTGTGCGCATGGTTGAAATGAATTGCCAATACTAGTACTCTATGTTACATGATCACATACTATTTTATTAATTAACACTTTAATTGTGCACACATGATATCGAAAAAACGAAGCTCTGAAACTGTAAATAAAGAATTAAGTGATTTCACAGCCCAGTCACATAGCCTACAATTAGCGATCACTTGGCAGCTGATCAGAAAATAATTGAACGTGG
Source organism: Paralvinella palmiformis (assembly GCA_025642065.1). NCBI lineage: Eukaryota > Metazoa > Annelida > Polychaeta > Terebellida > Alvinellidae > Paralvinella > Paralvinella palmiformis. The sequence goes on along the minus strand of JAODUP010000119.1, from coordinate 725,061 downwards.
TTTAGGTTATTTCACAGCTTTGTGTGTGGAAGTTTTTTTAGTGAAATTATTAGGTATGCATACAAACATACTTTCATCATGTCAGTTTATCATAGTCCATAAATTTTTATTTATTTGGATATATACATATAATGATATATACAGCTATTATAACGCAACCATAACACAATTCAGTACGAACTTCCCACCATATGGCATATATTCATCGTGTCCGTTTATCATATATTAACTAAAAAAATCATGGGTTCATTTAAAGTCTACACCTCAATAATATAGACCATGCAATATAGGCCTGCCCAGCTGAGAACAAAGAATATACATGGAATATTAACAATGTTTATGTTTGCTGTTAACATGTTAGATATAGATAAATTAGTACTTTCATGCAATAAGCGGCATCAAATCTCTTGTGCCGCGGGTTCATCTACAGTCACAATCAGTCATTTGTTATCAATGGATAGAATAACCCAAATTGCTTCCAGCTCTAAACAACCACTACTACAAAAATATGACGTTTAGTCCAGATCAGTGAACTGTTTAAAGTTAGACAGAATATACCCAGAGATGTAATACCCAGAGATGTAATAGACACGTGCATTGACTACTGTAACAGATAACTCAAAATCATCTATCACCAGTAAATCTGTATCCAAGAGATTGGCCTGTTTACATGGTATCTCATCATCATAGAACTTCAAGGACTGAAACAGAACAATACCTTGTAAAATAATGACTTGAATCAAGTGCATACACAGTGTGTAAACACATGTTTTCCTTTTTCAAGTTGGTTAAAGAATTTGATATGCATTAAAGTTATGAATATCGAAAAGTATACCAATTAAAACACATGAGCTGAACATTCAGGTACTAATTCAGGTGCTGGTAGTCTTTTTTTTTGTATTAAGATATTTCATGGGTTTGATGCCTTGTTTCTTATTTAATTAATTTTGTAATACCAATTTTCACCATTAATATTTATAAATATTAATTACCATCACAGCTGGCCCTGTCTCCTGTATAAGTCTCCTATCTGTTAATAACTTCCTCTTTGATTTCAGTGGATGCATGAGGTGGATTTGGTACATCAAAAATAGTTGGAATAGCATTCTAGATAAGTTTATCTCTTGTCTGGTTCATGAATTCCGTTTCAGTGAAGTGTATATCATACACTCTACAATTAAATTAGTATTCAATTAATTGTAATCTTTCCTCGTCATATATCTGAACGACAACAATTAATAACCCATCTTTTACTTCTGTCAATAGAAAAATAACAAAATGAATGTTTCTACCACTAGTTGAGGTATTTAACATTTAAATTATAAATAGAAGTCCATATATATATATATATATATATATAAGTACCAATTGCTTACGTTTAAAAATAAATATGGATGCAGGTGATCATGTAAATACTCATGCAGCTACTTATAATTACTGTAATTAGGGAAAAATTATCTGATTATAGTAATGTAATTTTAGAAGTCCAATTATATTATTAACAATGACAAAGTAAAATATATCTCACGCCCATAACATCTTTAATGGCTCCAGTACATATAACTGTAACCCTATATGTATATCTTACATACCCATTTTGTGATTAATAGGTTTGATATTGTTCAATAAAATTTTGTCTGAAACAAATATAGATCTAAATAGATCTTCTTTGGGCCTACTACTTGGGTCATGTCAAGTAGGGGCGTGTCTACTTCAAATTGTTATGCTTATTTTTTAAATATCCTTTATTTTTAAAAAGCTAGATCATATCAAATTTTTACACTAGCTTTCATTCCCTTTCGGGGATGTCTTTATTTATGCATACTTTTCCTGTTACTGCAGCCGAAAGCGGCGCAGAATGAACCAGTGCCATTAGGCGCCATGTGCCATTAGGAGCTGTCCGTGACAATCTACCTCCGGTCGCTAGGGCCCTGGCGCTCCGTGAATTCAAAATGGCGTCCCATGTTAAAACGCGAAGTAACACGTCTTGTTATAAATAGTCTTTGGTTATATCCAAACAAAATACCCTATCTTATACCATCGAAATTAAAATAGCACCAGATAGATATACCCCAGTCAATAACCACACATACAAACTCGTGACATAAACTAATACTTTATTGATTATTCCGACCTCGTTATTCCGTTAAGAGTCGTTTATAAAGCAGTTAGTTACTGAGGGAAACGGGTAAAAGATATGGTCTTCATAACAGTAAGTAAGGCGCAATTCGGGCAGCTGTGCGCTATAGTTATTGGGCAACAAAAATAGCATAAATGTGCATTTCATTTATAAAGCAGTTGATGCAGGAAACATGCATTAAAAGGCGTAATCTTTTATCTACCGGTATCACCACATGGTGCATATCGTGCAGCTGTGTGCCTGTTATGTGTGTGTGTAGTTAGGATATTTACAGCCTCACTGTGCCTGATATCCGCACCAGAGAGCTTAAATATTCTAACCTGGCGAAATAGTGCGGTAAGACATTTTATGGGTTTGGGCTATGACTATTTTAATTTATTACGTTAAAAATTTGCAGCACTAAAATAAGACGTAACTCGATTAAATATAATACGGAAATACCGTTCGGAACATTCCAGATGTGAGTCTATATATATATATATATATATATAGGTCAGTCGTGTGAGTATGCGTAATAAGAGAAATTTGGAATTCCCAGGAAAACTCAGTTCCGGTGTGGTTTGTTGAAGCTTGAGCATTCGGAAAGTAGTCATTCAACTGCGTATTTTCATTCGGAGAAAACGTGTGTGGATATCAGCTAACTGAAAGACAAAGACAGATGCTGTCATACTGTTAGTGATTAACTGACTGTTACTATAAGTAAGCTATATTAGTATATATATCCATATACTATATAGTATTATAGATCTAAATGATATGAGTATGACTAGACGTCTAGAGAGTAGAGGTCTATATACAGACTACAGGTCTAGCCTACTCTAGGTCTAAACTGCAATGTGTTAAAACAGTATTTGTGTACGTAATGAACTGCTACTAGAACATTTCATAAACTTATTTATACAAAACTTGTAACAGCTATAGATCTAGGCATCGAAAGTGTGACGCATCCATTACGTAGAGTTAAAACTTTTCTGCTGGTTTGGTTATATTGTATTATAACACTAAGTAACAATGATTTAATTTTGCCCATGTCTCCTGGGAGTCTGGGTCACTCATCCACTCTGGTTTGATGATGATGATGATGATGATGATGATTGGTGTTTTACAGCCACTTTTGTGCATATGGTAGGCTAAATGGGCCGAGGGAACCCCAAAGGTAATGAAGCGAAGTCAAGGATGAAACAACCTTCAGATATGCCCCCGCCAGTATTCAAACACGGGTGGTAGTGATCTGTGGTCCAACACGCTACCGCTAGACTACGGAGGCGCCCCCCCCCACTGAGACAATCTCTACTATTAAATTTTTTTTGGGGGGAAGAGGGAGACAGCAATATATCATGGTCCCTCAGTTCACATTGTAGATTTATCATAAATGTTTTTGGTATTGAACTTTCTTATATAATTGTTATGTGAACTCAATAAATATATCTATATATCTAATAATTAATAGAGCACATATAAATTAATAATAAATAATTGGACAATCCTGTTACTTCTGTGGTTGTGTTGAATACAGTTGATCTTGGCCCAACTAATTCCTAGGTTTATTTCGGCCCAAGTTAAATCTAGTACTGTATTAAAGAAAAGTGATTTCAACTCTGAAATCGTAAATAACATGACATGAGAAAATATTCCATACCAGTTTATTCAGGCCAGTACTTGTGCACAGACATAGCAACAATTACATTTATCCTAAAATGCATATAGGCACAACAAATGTATACAATATTTATGTGATTCTTGTACAGACATATATACAATTATCTATATAGAGCTTTGTGCATTATTAGCAATATATATTAATTCAGTATATATATATATATATATATATATATATACATACTCTAAATTATTTGTAAATATATACACTCTAAATAAATACAACATATAACATTATTTATAACCTGTTAATAGAAATATAGTATATGTACATGTATTTCATTGATTAAATGCCCTTGATTAAGAGCTGTACATTTTATTAAAATAATTTTTCACTTTGGGTCCATAGAGTCTATTAAGTAGTTGAATGGGGACGATTTGCATTGGTGCTGCCTAGGTGTGTGTTATAACACAAGTTGTACTTGTATTGAGAATTTTAGAAGTGCAACAATTATGGAGATACATATATTCATCCTAGGTTGTCCTCTGGCATTCAGCTTGTTTTATCATTGCTGTTATACATGAACAAATAACTCGGTGTCAGTTATATTTATACTTATTTAAATAAAGAAATGTCACATATTACTACTTCTATTAATTACTATATTTTTTTTCTTCCAGGAAATCACTAAGTCATGAGGATAGTTGACTTACGGAGTTATGGTTTGACTAATTTCAGATACATGTAGAATGTCTTCGTTTGGAGTAATAGATCTGCAGCCTTATTCCAGCCATGTGCCATTAGAACGTTATGAATCAAATATTGTCAGTTCGTGAGTATTGCACACCATCAGTCGATCAGACATAATATTTGCTAATTTTATTAACAACTAACCGTACGTATGATTATTGACTTACCAACCCTGTTATAAACACATTCTCCTAACAGTGGGAAATGTTGGTGATATTTACAGGCTGTCCAACAATCCTAATTTTTTATCGCTGCTACTTTTTATCAAAATTCCTAGTTTCCTACTTTTTGGTTTTGCTTTGCTGCGTGTAATGTGCATATCATCAATGTGGCTTGTGTTATTATAAAACTCTACAATAAAATATAATGGGAACTTTTGTCTTTGTCAAGTTTGTGTAATCATATATTTCACAAATCTGGGTCATTATATCATATCAACATATTAAATTTAAACTCAAAGCCAATGTGAGATAAAATTTAAATACAACATGTATGGGCTATACAATTTAAATTCTTCCACGTACTTGGCCCCAACCCTGGCCTATACTATAGGGTCATAGGCTAGTGCAGTTCTCAAAGAATTAACTGAGGGAATGTTACACAGGCATTGCAAAATAATGAGGGACCACCTGATTTTGCTAGCAAAGTATATAGTATTTGTAATATTTATAACATTTATTACTGGTAATTACGTAGGGTCTTCTATGCTATGGGCAAGTGACTGAGTTGGTTCTGAAGCAAGTTTTGTAATGCCGTTCATCTGAATATATGTTACTCAAATGTTACTTTTGTCATGTCTGTTATGCTCCTTCAACACTGAAATGAAGTTGACTTGGTGGAGTTGAAGCACTACTATGTTGACCCTGCACATGGGTCTTGAACACACCAACGCTTCTGGATTTCCATCACTTCCATTATCTCTTCGTGTCCTGACTACACGTATATTATCCAACCCATAAGATTTGGTGTGCTGAGGAGGGAGGGGAGTTGGATTTATTATATTTTAATTCATTTAATAAATGATTATTTATAATATTGGTAAATTCATTCTGAACTTTATAACATATACATTTCAACTTTTAACTATACTTGTGAATGACTGTTTGTACGCATGATTTAAATTTTTACCATATGATTGTCTCCTACTAGCTATAAAATATCTCACCTTTTAAAGCATGAGGATGTTTGTTCCTAAATATTTACTCAAACCCTGTGGGCATCTGAGTGAGTGTCAATTTTGCATTGCTCGACAGATTTCATAAAAGCCACACTCTGCATCTTTAATTGTGCCCAAAAGGTACACGTTATTGTCACAGTGGGTTAGTGATTAATAGTTAATATGTTTAGTTTTATGGTAACACGCTGTCCATCACACATCATGTCTTATGTGATATGGGATGTAAAAGAACCCTTGTTCTCACATATGCGAGCATGGATTTCCTCCTTCATTGTCTCAACATACAAATTCACAATTTTGGTAACACATCATATTATTACATTACTTATTTTGCTTTTATTTCCAGTGGAAGATTTAAAAAAATGTATTAGACATTTCTTGTAATTCAGCACTGCTGATTGGTCATAACAATAGCTGCTGTTTGCTAAACAAACCACAACAAGGCTATTGCACATTTGACTGAAGCCATTATTTTCCTGTATATTTTTGGATGATTTTTAAATTCAGGGCCCATGGCTGTAGAAATAACATTTATCTTACTGATGAGTTATTAGCATAAAGCTAAAACCACAATGTGGAATGTGCATGTTAAATGCAGACTATATATTTAATACTTTGTTGGTGCTAAAGGTGACCAGTTACATATTTGTGTACTGTCTCAAGACAGCCATGATGCCACAGATTGAGAATTCCGTAGAAGTCATTAAATGTGCAGTAAGTGATATTGAGTCCCCAGCAAAAAATGGCCAGATTACAAACTGTCATTGATGGACAGACTAGATAATAATAGATGCCATCTCCAATTCTCAACTCCAAAGCATGACTGAGATGCTTCACTAAAGATGCTCAAGCCAGCAACAACACATAGTGCACTCAAAGGTGATCAGTGGTTCATATAAAATATTCGAGAAAATAGAATATATTATTAAATGGACTACTTTAGAACTAATAGAAGGATAGTAAAATCTGTTAATTGCTATATATTTATATGGGTTTATGTTGCGGTGTTGTACACACGAGTACGATGTGTGCGTGCGTATTCAATTGATATTTAAATAGCACATTTTCCTAACTGCTCAAAATGTACATAATACTTGTTATTCCAATTGCTTTACATGGCTATTGTATGAAATTGTGTCATATGCTTCAGCATTTAAACAATTCATTTGTAGGTAATTGCTTGAAAAAAAATTGGCATGATGAATATACCAGTAGTGATGCCATCACTATATTTAAACATGAGATATAGTAAATAAGATAAAGTCAGTTAATTAACATATTACAATGGAAAAGTAGTAATAGAGTTAAGCTTAAAGGTTTTCCTGTAGTCTTTTTTAATTTTAATGGTGTCAAATATATCATTCTACATTTTGTTATTTACTGATCTGTTTAAAAAAAAAAATTATTAACTTCATACATCATTATGAATGGTTCAGTTTTATTTGTTTTCTAGTTTGCTGCAAAACTAGTTTTCAGAATGGATTAAAACAAGTAACACCAACAGTTCTGTGGTCATAGTATATTTGATGGCAGAAAGCACCTGACCACATTATTGCATGTCTCTTTTTGTTTAATTTTTCAGATATTAAAACAACATTTTGTTAGAAATATTCAGCTGCATGTGTTCTAATAAGTGCCATACTACCATCCTGATTACCAATGAGAATTGTGTCTTATTATCATGGGCTTTGTTTCCGGCTGCATCTAAGAACAATCAGCCAAATATTGTAAATGACTGAATGTTGAATAGGATTAAATTATAACATATACACTTATAAATCCAAGTGGAACTTGCATAAAAGCCCAGGGTGTAGTGGAAAATATATATATTAGTGACGAAACTCAACTTTAGTTTATGGCATAATCTTATTTACTGCATTTATAATTTCAGGTCTGTTCCTTTTCATGATATACACCGAGAGGTACCAGAAAGTGGATTACTCTGTGATAGTATCAGCCTGAGTCAAAACACAGAGCCATCTGTTGGGACAATACAAATAGCAGAAACACTAAACCTTCAGCTGAAATACAAGAAACGCCCATTGGCCTCTCGCCAGGAACAGAACTGTACTCCAGATACAACAGATTCAGCAATTGATTCAGCCAGAAGCAGCACAGTAATGGCTAATGTATATCAGGAGAGTATGAATAATCAACCTCAGCAGCCAAATACAGTTAGAAAAGTGATCCATGTTGACCACTGCAGAACCTTAAGATCCACGGATGGTCAGTATTCTGCTACCAGATTGGTAATATTAATAAGTCTCCAAGCTGCACCATTTAAAAAAAGTTAAATATTACATTAACATGTTAATAGACCTATGACTACATAGGGTGCGATCTCATTGCCAAAACTGAAAGAAGATGTAATAAATTATATTTCAATGCTAAAAATGGTTTTGATTTCTACCACAAGCAAATGTCATGAATGATACATTGATATTTTTTAGGCAGGAAATATTTTGGTTTGGGCACCTTAAAAATATCTTGTTTCTCATCCACTTTTGACCCACTTTTGAAGGCTGACCCAACTTATTTTTTTATTTCCCACTCGCTGTATTTCCGTGATTTCTGTCTCCATAGCTGGTTCTCAGGCTTGATTTATAGTTTACTGTTCGATTGCTGGGTGGCAGCAATGCAGTGATATAGCACAGGTTTTTTCATGTGCTGTCAAACATGGCATTCATGATTCTACAAATCCTTATTAATGACGTGGTAGAAAACTCTGACCATAGCTACCAGTACGCATGGACACTAAACAGATTTCTTACCATAGAATCTGCAGACTTAAGAAAATGCTCATGCTTTAATATGCATAAGACGCCAACTTAATTTATTAAAATTACAATGATAACGGAACATGTTGAATGAATGCCTTCAGTGTTTTCATTGGTGGGTGAATTGGTGATTTTACGTATAAAATTATCATATAAAATATATTTATGATCAAAAGTCATCAACTGAAATATATATTTCAACTTTTTAATTAACACTTTAATCATAGAACAAAATGTAAATAAATGCCCCAAAATGGTGCAAATTATGGAAAAAACGTATGTGAAACAAGATATTTTTTAAGCTGCCTTAATAGAGAGCTTTAGATTCCTAGTCTGTTCAATAATTTGCTTGACCATAATAGACTTGCAACAAATATGTTATCATGTATCTAATATAAAACTGTATACTTATTGTTTTCTGTGTGATATAGAGCAGCAACCAATACTGATTGGGGTTCTATATGAGTTCTGAAATTTACCAATATTTGTATTATTATTTGTTACTTTAGGTTGTAATGTAACAGTTTTGAGCACCTCCAGAAGTCCACCTAATGCCATTCAGAGAAGCAATAATAATCACCAGCATTTAGACAGAAATGCTACATATAGTAAAACAGGGAAGAATGGAAAAAGAAGGAAGATTGTTCCAATCAAAGGTATGGGTATTAATATTTGTATAGGAATGTTGCTGTAAATTTTAGGTTAATGCTACAGTTAGTAATTTATATAGCTTTGATCAATAATTTAGCAGTTGACATTATGATATTTATAAAGTTGCATAGATTTGAACATGTAAACAGCTGGCTAATGTTATGGCTCAGATACAACATACCTATAGTTGATAGTTATCACTCTGCTGGTCATTTCAGTTCGTAAGCACATCATTAGTGATGATCAGGTTGAAAAGGTGGCAGAACATCTTGGCCATGATTGGAGACGCCTAGGAAGGAAGCTAGGATTTAACGAAGGAGCTTTAGATGCTTTTGAGTATGACCACCATCAAGCTGGATTATGTGAAATAATATACCAGATGTTGTTGATGTGGAAAGAAAAACAAGGTGTTAAAGCTTATGTTAAATATGTTGCCACTTATCTTGTTGAGTTAAAGAGGGCAGATGTTGCCAAACTTTTATCTGTAAAGTAAGACACAGAAGGCTGTGTGTTTAAGCTATGATGACAGACCTTAGAGCAGTGGTTGTTTGGGTATCTAGGATATATATCTGGATCTGGCAAATGGTTTTCGGCATTAACTGTTTTGTCATAAGAAACATAATGAGATACTTTTTTCAGGATGTGAGAAGGTTCAGCATATCCGTGTCTTCTATTACCTATAATGATTATATTTAAAGCAATAGAAACTGTTGTTATATTTAAATAGCTGTATATAAATGGTTATCTGCTGATCTGTTAATGTACTGGTGGTCATACTAAAATCGACTGGTATGTTCAAGACTAAGTGGGATAATAGCATATAGCTGCTTTTATCCAGAATATTGATTTGATCTGAGCTGGTTATTGCAGTAGGAGATGCCACAGGGAAATGACTGGTAAACCCAAGATATAATCACTGATTCCTGCAGTGGGCCTGGGACACCATCAGCAACCTCGACATTGGAATTACGTCATATTCAGCGATGACAAAAGCATCATACACGTGATACAGTTAGCAAATGATGATATCGTGTTATTGGATGTATTCTATGTATGTGTGAGAAGAGAACTGATCATCACTGAAGGCAACCACAGTATAATTACAGGGAAATCCTAGGGTCTACAGTTATCATTCACTCAATGGATGTTTTCGAACAACTTTGTTTAACATGAAGACAGTAGAGCCTGCACAGTGATAGTTATACAGTGCTTATTCGGAGTCATTTCTTTCATGAAAGTGAAAATAAACAATAAAGATTATCTTGTATACTTTTCTGTGCAATTGTGAAAACCCCTATATATATATATATATATATATATATATATAGGTGCAAAAAAGGAGTTCTGAATTAGTCTTTCATGTCCAGTTTGCTTACAGTTATTTAAACAACTCTTTGTAATTGTCAATAGAAAGTGCCTACACCAAGGATAATTAATCATCCTGAATGAAAACACAACTCAGAGTTTCATAGTTAAATATTAACAGATGCACTTTGTTCGGTGTATATACAGCTAACCATATAAGATGTTTCACTGGAGTCATAATAGTACAAGTGATATTGAATGTTTTGAAATATTTATGAAACCATGCGAAAAGGACACAAACTCAGTTTGGTTTATTTATATCTTGTATAGTTTATAAATACATTAACTTCACATTCCTAGATTACTGTAGCATAATATCTGATGTATAATGTACTTAACAATCTGAAATTATTAGTGATATTTACAATGCACTAGGTATAATCAGTTGGTCATATATTAATTCATGTTGGCTTTTACCATCAATATGGACCTGAGTTCAAACCTCGGCATGGGCATATCTGCAGGGTGTTTCATCTTTGACTTCGCTTCATAACCTTTGGAGGTCGCTCGGCCCATTTAGCCTACCTTGTGCAGAAAAGTGACCGTAAATTATCAATCATTATCGACACTCTTTTGACTCTCACGTTGTTATCCGTAAACTGTCTTGTGGTATCGGAACTTTCATCCATTTTACACGTGAGGTGTATAAAATCTCAGTTCTCCAGTAAAAATAAAACACTGTATCGGTCGCTGTTATCATCTCCTTGCTATTGCCATTATAATATGTTGCCGTTATAATATTTTTACTGCATATCTTATCATTATCTATCTAGAAATGTTAATTATTAAAACAATGCATGTAAGCTAAGGGTCCGTTACTCCAAAACATGTGATCACATGAAATGTAAACACGTTCCTAGTAATTAGAAATTAAGATTGGTTACATAAACAAACATTATTTTTCTTGGGTTCATGACAAAAATATACCCATAATTTTAAGTTATTAATTTATCAAGTGTATATTTGTGTATAACACAATCTAAAATAAATATCTATATCCAGACTCGGGCATGGTCGCATTGAAAACTTTGGTTTATGACCGGAGATATGCCGCCAGTATCGATATGAAGGATTGCTAGTCCAAAGTTTCTAGGATCTGGGTGAGGCCCAGCCATATTACGAGCTGTTCGGCCACCACACGCCAAAGATGACGATAGTAGCTATTGATGGGCAGCTGCCGAAGGATGTCCTAACGTGCTTCATCGTGGTCGTCCCATTAGCGATTCATCCCGATTGTCCACCCGTGGTTTGGGAAGCACACTGATAAAAATAGTTGAGCCCAAATGCCTGTCGACATATTTAGAAGAGTCAGCGCTCCTGGCCTGCCTCCTCGTCAAACAGCCCCTAATCTACCTAAACAAGGGGATCTAGTTTTCCAACACAATGTGCAAAGGTTGATGGAAAGTGGTTGATGATATATCCATTCCAATCGATGTTTTAGCTGATTGACCAACAGGTCACGTTCTCACATACTACGACGGACATCAATCACAGTAATCTGATCGGCTAACTTGTATGATCGGATAAGGTCTAATTCTTAGGGGGTTGTTTCGGCGTTGACCGACAATGTATCTATATTAAGAGGTCGACATTCTATGAGCTTGTTGAGGACTAAGTGGCTAAAACCTACAACTTTCAGGTATCTGGCCAAAGACATCGAAGATCCATAGGCGGATGATCCTCTCAGGATCTGATGATCTTCTGCTGATCCGCCACCAGATGAGCTACCTAAACTGCGGTGACAGCAGCGGTAAGACTAGTGCTTACCCGGGCACGTTGCGCAACAATGGAGTGAAGTCTAAGGCGAGATCGATTATAATACTCGATCCAGCCGATATTAGACACTTTCCTTGATTGTCTATTGCCGGCGATATGCCATTTGACCTTAATCGCCAGTATATGGGCTAATGTGACGATATTTAAACGACTACAAGACCAAGGACGACGTCATCAAGAAACAAAAACGAACGATTCATTTGAGGCAAGATATGGTGCAGTTTCGAGAAATGCCGAAGGCGGTACCTGGTTGTTTAGGGTGGGACAGATTTATGGAGCGGTTGATTCTGTGAGCTATGGCTCAGGATCTGCTGTTCCTGAAGCAAAACATCATATAAACCATTCCTGATATTAAATATCGAGAAGAATTTGATCAAGGCCAAAGAATCGGCATTATCAGGATAAATAATTGGCAGCCATCGCTTCACAATTACACCCCACTAACAAAAAGGCTGAATCATGGATAACTTCTTCCATCGAGGATATCTGGAGAATAAGTTAAAAAAAAACATCTTGTCAGTTACAGGAACCACGATTAGGCCAAAGGTCCGAATTCAACCTATTGAGAGCTTACATCATCAAAATCAAGGAGAGCTAATGCCCTTCATAGACCGTACAGACACATTCAGTTGGATAATTGTCCCTATCATACACCAGTTTAGACGAAAAAGTTATACTCGTGAAGAGTTTCAACCCGTACTCAACCAGAACCAGAACAGAAGGTTAGAAAAATTCCGCACTGAAAATCTCCATAGTTTACAGTACGGACAACTCTGAATAGTTCCGTGTTTTGATGGAATATCTCGCTCAAAAAGTTATCATATCAGAGAAGCACTTGTAACCGTAGTCCATGCCTTTGTTACATCTCGTATAGACTATTGTAACTCCCTGTTATATGGCATATTTGATTATAACATCAATCGCCTTCAGCGAATTCAGAATAGTGCAGCTCGCATTGTAACAAATACTAGAAAACATGATCACATCACCCCAATTCTTCAAAAACTACACTGGCTACTTGTTAGACAGCGTATCTATTTCAAGATTTTATTAATAACTGGTGTCCATTAGATAGACATACTGAAAACTCCGATCATCCAGTCAGATACTATTGCTATGCCTGTATCTCGGCACAAGTCATATGTTGATTGTATGTTTAGTGTTGCAGCCCCCACTTTGTGGAATAGGTTGCCGGCAAATATTAGAAATGCGTCGTCCCTTAAACACTTTAAATCCGTTCTAAAAACACACCTGTTCATATTATTTGGGGTATTATTATATTACCTATTATTTGTACAGCGCATTTGAATGGCTCCTGCTAGTAAGGGCGCTTTATTCAATATTATATTTTGGTAAGTGAATAATATAACGTTGAAAACATGGATCAAATGCCTAGTTTTATTTACATATGAAGCCAGTCAACGTATCTGGTGGCCACTATACCCAGCCACTAACTGTTTTTGATTGGCCACTAGCCATAGGAATTATTTATAGCACAAAATAGATGGATTACTTGTGTCAGAGAAAACGTGTATATATAGCCGTATATTCCCACCCAATTTAAAAGTAAATAATTAAGATCATTGTATTTGAAGAAGTACTTTGTAAAGTATACATACTCTTTAATGTTCTATGAAAGTTTTATTAATTTTAAACCAATAGGAAAACTTAGAGCTGATTGAATGAAAATGGTAAACATGTGAGACTAATGAGACTAATAACAACAATTCGCATTCAAGCTCGCTATGGATTCGCTGACTTATCTCAAACAATGTGAATATTACAACTTGTAATATTGTTATGGTTCTAAGAGCTCAATTGTCACGAACTGGGTAATAACTGAGACACTATGTTCATATGCAAACCGCGGGCAAGAACAAATCCAATTAATAAATAGTAACAGGGACTGCGTAAAATAATTAAAGTACTAAACATCATAAGTATATCTTTAAATCGACTCGGATAGCATGTGTATTTATTTATACAACCGTTGGCTGATGATCAGCTGATTTTAACTATATATAAAAACCACAGGTTCTCTTCACATACAACCTGAAGAAGTATTTTTTTTGTGCTTTGCTGCAATGAACAATAAATCTGATTTGCTGAACATTATCAAAATGTTTACCCAATAAAATAAGTCGATTTATGTATATTCAAGTTTCACATATGGACTTGGGATTGAAGACCCCCTATCAATACATTACAATTAATCCCAGGACATATTACCCAGACCATACATATTAAACCATACATATTAAAATATCCCCAATACATTGACAGAATGCCAAGTAATAATGAAGAAAAAATGAAGTAAATGAAAGCCACATTGCTGCAGTGAACAATAAATATGTAGGTCTTAGTGACCAGATGTTGGAGGTATCAGCTAAAACCCGAGTGGCGTTATCCCTTTTAGCCAATCACCATTCAGCACTTTAGCTGCGCAACAATCAATTAGTGAACTTTTTTTTGGCCTACTATATTCGCAGATTGGTTTGACAGTAAACCAAGCTGAGGTTAATAAACACTGAGATTCACGTACTACATGAATTGTTAACAAGATGTCCACATGCTTTTTTTCTTCAGGGGGAGATCTTGTGTTACACAATTGTTGGATGTACTGGACCACTGGACTGAAGCATTAGATAATAATGACTCCATGGATTGCATCTATCTAGACTTTGCTGAGGCTTTTGACTGTTTCCCATCAGAGGTTACTAAGGAACATATATGGATATGGCATAAGAGGAATGCTTACCCCATGGATGAGGTCATTCCTCATAGGCAGAAGACAGAAAGTCCCCGTAGCCGGTGTATCCTCCCTACTGACACATGTCCTAAGCGGCATACCACAGGACACTGTTCTGGGACGCCTCTTATTCATTATCTTCATAAATGACATACCAGAGGTAGATAACAGTCTAATCAGGATGTTTGTGGATGACACGAAACTGTTCAAGAGTGGAGTAACAAATGACAATTGAAATTTAATGCAGATAAATGCAAGATATTGCACAAAGTGTTATATGACCCAATCCGAAAAACCAGTAGAACTACCTGAGACCAAACTGGAAAAAGATCTTGGTGTCCATATAGACCCTGAATTAAACTTCAGTCAACACTGTGCAAAACAGGTCAACAAAGGAAACCAAATACTGGGCTTGATACGCAGGACATATTCCTATTTTGATGTTGAGTCTGTGACCAGACTATATACGTTACTGGTTCGACCCCACCTCGAGTATGGTAATGCAGCCTGGAAGCCCCTCTACAACAAAAGCATCACCCTACTTGATAATGTACAAAGACGTGCCACTGAGTTAGTTCCGGGCCTACATGATAGGGAATATGAGGATAGGCTATAACAATTGAAGATACCAAGCCTTCTCTACCCCAGGACAAGAGGCGATATGATAAAGCTGTACAAACATACACATGGCATGTATCATATAGACGCAAACTTGATCAAATTAGAACAATCACCAACCACCAGAGGACATTCATTCAAACTGGTCATAGAACGCGTAAACGGGATGACAAAATTTCCTAACCATAAAAGCAACTAATGCATGGAATCAACTCCCAGCTAATATTGTGAATGCCACAAGTCGAAATTTCTTTAAAGCAAAGTTAGATAAATTCTGGAGTCGATGGAAATACAGCAAACAATCACTAAGCCTAAACTATATGCAGAATATTATAAGTAATCTTGTAAAAAAATCTAAATATCCTAGATACACCAAAAACCAACCCACTATTTGATTATGTGAATCAAAATCATATACAGTCATGCAGTCATAATAATGCTGCTATCGAATTTGCTTATTTCAAATGAGGGGGGGGGAGATGATATAGATGTTTGATGTCTCTATATGCCATTTGCAGCAGTAATAGAGATCCTGGTATTTCACAAGATATTCCTATTAAAAGACTTTTCTGCTAATTGAATTTTTAGTACATCATTTCAGTGAATGTCTAAGGATCAAATTTGGATATTTAAACCCAGTTGTGTATAGTGTCTGTTGTTCACCTTGGCAATTTTTCATGATTGATTGTTGGGCTATTCCCGAATTATTGACACGGGACCTACAGAGATGTTATATTTCAGTAATTAATGCTCTTCCTCTGGTTGGTTTCACGTAAAATAACTGCCATTTTGGCCATTGCTAATATACTTCTTACACATCGTCACCAAACTTACAAAGAAATTCTGCAAGAAACGCTTTTTGTGAATTGGAGTCTGCATCAAGATGGCTGATCAAAGACTGTCCGAGTAGTAAGCATGTCATTATATATTTGGTTGTTTTCTACTACGATGATGTATCCAAAAGTGACACCCGCAATCAAGAAGCCCAGTCTGGACAGAAACGATCTAAAAAACTACTGGGATGTCTTAGTTTGTACTTCATCTCGAAGTTAATTAAGAGCGCTGTTGCTGCTGATTTAAAACAATTATATTCGTGATAATGAGCTGGATGAGTCTCTACAGTCAACTTACAGTTTTCTTCGCACTGTTCTGCTAGATGACAAACTCCGCAGTATCGATTACTTAAAGGCAGTGACATTAATATTACTTGACCTGTCAGTGGCTTTTGACACCGTGGACCATATCATCCTGCTACGAAGGTTCGAACAGGTGTTTGGACCCGAGGTATGTATCAATATGTAAGTCATATCAGATGCAATCGATCTTATTTTCGGTGTTCCACAGCATCAGTTATTGGAACTGTTTGTTCTCTACACATTCCCTCTTGGGAGTATAGCACGACGTCATGGCATATGGATACATATCTAGGCCGATGATACGCTGCTCTATCCTACAATGGAGTTAACAAATGAAGAAAACTAAAACTTAGAGCGGAATCACTTGCAAAATAGAATACACGCATCTCCGAAATTAGATAATGGCTTAGGAGCAACCTCTTGAAACTCAATGATAATAAAATGGATGTTCTCATTCTAACACCAACCCGCTATCCCGATGCTGTTACAGACAATGATGTATCAATATTATCAAGCCAGTTTGTCAGGAGCATCGGGGTCAGGTTTGAACAAACACTGGATATGAAACAGTTCATGACCCATATGTGTAAATCATCATTCATCCAAATGTGAAACATTAGATGTTTGAAACCTCATTTACCTGCCAATCCCCATAAGTATGTGGCACATGCGTTCATTGCACGAAGGATAGATTATGGCAATTCACTGCTCATAGGAATACCAGACAGATCTGTTAACCAACTGCAATGCATACAGAACTGTACTTCATGTATGGTGACAAATACCAACAAATAACATCACATACCGCCTATACTTAAACGTATCCATTGGTGACCAATGAAACAACGTATTGTAGTCAAGATACTTTTGATCACATGCAAAGCGGTACATGGCTTAGCCCCACCTTATATATGTGAAATAGTACAACTGACACAGTCTGGTCGTTGACTGATGACAGATCATCTCTCACTATTGAAGATCAAAGCGTATGCAGATGCTGTTTTTATTATCGCTGGATCAGATACATGGAATCACTTCCCAGAACATAAAGATCTTTCAAATCCAAATTGAAAACTTATCTATTTGATATTGCTTTTGATGTTATATACTAATAATGCTGATTATTATGCTCTCTCTCTCTCTCTCTCTCTATATATATATATATATATATATATATATATATATGTGTGTGTGTTTGTGTGTATATATTAACCTATGTACAGCGCCTTTGAATGGTATAACTAGTTTTTGGCGTTTTATTAAGTATGCAGTATCATTATAAGTCAAGTTATTTTTAAATCGCTCCTAGAACATCTAAGGAACATAATATGTATGTCTGCGCCATTTCTATCAAGAACCACGTGCAATAGTTCAGCAAAATATGCAGGTAGAAGAATTTTGACATAATAACTGTACATCAATGCTCGCTTGATCTATTGCTGTAGTGGGTGCATTCAGTAGCGTTCCTCATTATATTATCTTCGCTAAATCAATGTCAATAACTTCCGATTACTTCTTGTTGATTCTTTTGGGTTTTTTTCTGGTACATCAAGCTTACAACTTTCATTAAAGGGAATGTCTCAGTTAGTAACCCTTTCGCAATATGCAAAGAAACAAGACAAAGACAATCCTTCTAATCTTTTTTCTTCAATATATTTTATAAAGACATGGAGTGCAGTCTCAGATGATATGTCGATGAACTATTATATTTTCTGCTACGCAGATGACATCTTTTTGACTCGGACTGCAAATCCGATCAATTATACCAGATGAGCTCAAATGTAACCTCGGCAAAACAGTGTCATTTAGATAAATGAGGTAACCTTGGTTAATAATATCAATTTCTTAAGAACTCTGTTGTCAGAAAGTAGCACAATCTGTGTTTGTTGAAGAATAAGCTAATCTCAGAAATGCTTCTGCATACTTCAGGGAGCAATTTTGTATATAAATGGTATCAACCCTGGAATATATGTGGAACCGTTCTGTGTGGGGCCATTCCACGTATGTGCCAGTCAGAGCAGAGAACGATGCTCCTACTGGCTCGATTGGTGCAGTGACTGACTGCGGAACGCGCTATATCGATGCAGCTCTGTTCATGAAGTGGCTCAATCAACTTGTCAAGATTACAACAAAGAACACCTACATCTATTTCTTCTGGACGGACACTAAAGTAACAGCACTTTCGAAGCAATCAGCTTCGCCAGGAAACATGAGATTATAATGTTGACATTTCCACCAAATAGCACAAACCGGCTACAATCACTAGGCAGGACTTTTTTTAGTTTTCGAATCATAAAGTCTGGGTTCAGCCATTCGTGTAACAACTAGCTTACATTCAACAAGGGACAGCTACTGTTCTGGCTATCTCAGCAATCCAAGACAACACCGGATACTTTGTCCTCAATGTGGCTGCTACAGTTTTCATACTAGCTGCATTCAATTTCACTGAAACGATATTTTCTCTTGTTCGTGTTTCATATGATATAAAGTATCCCAATTATGTATGTGCATTAACTGAATATCTATATTCTTTTTTATATGAATAATTTTGCAGCCTATTCATAAAACAAACAAAAATCATGGAATTCCACATCGGGCATAGCGCGCCTGATCCAAGGGGCAAAACGCCCAAATAGGGTGCATGTACATAAGTAATTAGTACAACACGAACAAATTATTTGAATGATGTCAGATTTATATGACATATACTCAATATAGTTATTGACTTACTGTAAATATTTTAAAAATTATATTGCATTAAATAGAGTCAATCTATGAAACAATAGGTGTTACCCTGGCCCCTGTGCCGTACCCTTCATCTAAGCCAAGTTGATATATGAATATATTAGATATACACGACTATATACCAGACATGGGATCAATTTAATTCCGGAACTGGAATTGGTGGTCAATTCCAATTCCAGAATTGGAATTGATTATTTTTAAAAATTGAGAAAATTGGAATTGGAATTGACGTTTCCTACGAAAAATTAAATCCACAATTATTTTATCAATTTTTACAACGTTAACACTTACATGTGGTGTTACCAATATACTGGAACCAAAATGATCCAGATTGATTTGTTTTTCCGGGAGAGTCCCCAAGCTGTCGCTTATTCAGCACAGTCTCTATGTTGGATTGGTTGAGAAATCACTTCTCATACTACTTACAGGGGAGCATTATCTAAAGATGGAGCCGAAATACCCTGAGGGTGGTCACTGCCAGAATGTTTTACGTCCTCAGGGGGTCTTAACGTTCCCCTTTATTTTTAATAATTCAATGGAGACGGCAGCGATCCATAACTTTGGTTCCTTATATATATATATATATATATATATATATATATATATATCAGATATGCACACTGACATAACCATGAAGCGTGCATCACCACCTGTCACCCAGTCTCCACCCTTTATAATAGATGACGAGACGCACATATCGGATCACAGGACAGTTGGACCCATTGTTGCCTCAACAATAGCAAACATGGCTATTGCCAATGGCACTACGTCAAGTGAAGATGATTCAGACGATACTACGTCTAGTTTCCAAATTTCACGTCGTCACAAGCTACGACTATCCCGACTCCGAAAAAAGAAGAATGAATTGTTATCTCGTGAATAGGCGCTACTGCAATCGGACAACAAAGTGCCAGTGACTGCCCCTATAGAAAGATCTAAGCATATGCCTGTGGTAGTTGCCAGTAATACAGCTACTCGGTCTGATAGCCATCAACCACTTAGATCGACAGTAGAAATATACATTGGAAATGCGTCGCCAAATACATCAACGGAGGATATAATGCATCACTTGAATCACATAGGTATTCAGGGGTCCCCAGTCGTTAAAATGCTTCATGATAAGTT
The DNA here is from genome assembly GCA_025642065.1 of Paralvinella palmiformis. Taxonomy (NCBI): domain Eukaryota; kingdom Metazoa; phylum Annelida; class Polychaeta; order Terebellida; family Alvinellidae; genus Paralvinella; species Paralvinella palmiformis. Next base: position 704,452 of record JAODUP010000119.1, on the reverse strand, counting down.
CGACTGGAGATCATTCCACGTCACGGTGAACGACGAGCAGAAGGATACGGTGCTTAACACGCAGAACTGGGACAACGGTATCTGCATCCGACCCTTTCGCGCCCCTCGTGATCGCAACTCGACGCATCGCTTCACAGGAAGAAAACCAGCGAGCAACGTTCGGGCCGCAAACGTGCGACCCGCAAGCATTCGAGCCGCAAACGTGCGACCCGCAAACGTACGACACGCAAATGTGCGACCCACAAACGTGCGAGACACAAACGTACCGACGCGCAGAGAATACTCGTGGAAGAAACAGCATGTTCTGGCGGAATAAACGATACTACGACCAGGATCGCCACAGTGACCGGTACGCACGCTGAGTATGAAGACGAGCGGCCACGTCTCCCCACTAGTGACTGGGAGTACAACAACTAGTACAACAACCATAACGGCAAGTACCCTTCCCATTATCAGTCGCTGGGCAGGGCAGGAGCACCAAAACCATACGATCCAGGTCCAATCACCGCGAAGATAAATTTAACTGAATTAGACAATAATACTACCACGGAGATTAACGGTTTAAATGATAACTGTATATTCAATGCAATCAAACAATTTATTTATAAAACACGAAACAGTGTAAGATAGGTCATATTAATGTTGATAGCATTAGGCACAAGTTTGAGCCTTTCAGGGAGATTTTACAAGAAAATATTTTGGATGTCTTAACTATTCAGAAAACCAAGACTAATAATTCGTTTCCAAATAACCAGTTTGCTGTACCCATGTACAGGTTATACAGACAGGACTTCAAAAATAATGAAGGTGGTTTAATGATGTACATTAGGAATGATATGCCTCAATTTAGAAGATGTGATATTGAAGGTTTTTCCATTAATAACACCAATGGTAGAATTGAAATTATTGCTGTTGAAGTTACAATGAGCAAGGAAAATGGTTATTCATCAGTGTGTATAAACAGCCAAAGGTAAAGGTAAATACTCTTATAGAATGTATAGATAATATCATGAACCAATGTGTAAATTCTGATTTTAATCTTGTATTAATTGGTGATTTTAATGTTTATATGTTGAAGAAAAATAAGGATTTCAAAGATTGCTTGGATGTTAATTGTTTGAGTAATATTGTAAAGAAGGCAACATGTTTTAAAGGTGTACCTTCTCTTATTGACTTAATTATTACAAACAGACCAAAACGTTTTAAAAATACTGTCAGTGTTGATACAGGTTTAAGTGATTTTCACTCACTGGTTTGTACCTCCACAAAGTTTCATATTCCTAAACAGAAGGCTACTACTTTCACATATAGGAGTTACAAGCATTTTAATAAAATAATTTTCTTACGTGATTTATCTGCAATACCCTATCATATAAGTGAATGTTTTGATGATGTTGATGATGCATATTATGTATGGAATGAGTTAACAATGCAAGTAGTGAATGAACATGCTCCTGTAAAATGTAAGACGATCAAAGGTACCAGAGTTCCATACATGAATGGTGAACTAAGAAGAGCGATAAATGTAAGAAATATGTTCAAACGTAAATATGATAAATGTAAAAGTACTGGTCACTGGCAACAATACAGAAATCAAAGAAATTTGGTCACAAAATTAAGAAAGAAAAGTATGAACATATTTTTGCGCAGTAAATGTAGTGCAACCTCTGGAAGTGGAAAGGAGTTCTGGGAAAGAGTAAAACCTCTTATTTCAAATAAATATATCAATAAAAATGATAATATAATATTACTGACCAATGAAAATGTTGTAACACATCAAGACAAGGTAGCTACTGTTTTAATGATTATTTACCAATATGGCCAAAGATATAGGTTCTGATGATTGTATTAATGTATATGATAATGTACCTTCTTGTGTGACGAAACATGACCAACATGATAGTGTTAAAAATATCTCTCTCGTGCTTTTGATTGTATACCCTATAAATTATTTATATCTAAACTACGAGCATATGGCTTATCACAATCTGCATGTGAATTATTTCTCAGTTACTATCCAGATCGTAAACAGCGATTAAAATTGGGTAGTATTAAAAGTGAATGGGGTAATGTTTACAAAGGTGCTGCTCAGGGATCCTTTATGGGTCCTCAGTCTTATAATGTGTTTACTAATGATATGTTATTTATATTAGAAGATGACGCTGATGTATACAATTACGCTGATGACAACACATTTGTCTGTTCTGGCTATGATTATGAGTCCGTCAAGGATAAAGTAGTATGCAATGTAAACAATGTGATCACATGGTTTGAGAGTAAGAATATGCTGGTTAATCCTGATAAGTTTCAATGTATTGTTTTTGGAAAAAATGAAAGTTTAGATAGTTTTAAGATAGGAAAACATGATATTGTTCCACAGAATAATGTCAAGATTCTGGGGTTAAACTTAGATAGTGAATTAAATTTTGATACTCATACATCCAAACTTTGTCACAAAGCAGGAAATCAAATTAATGTACTGGCTAGATTATGTAATGTACTTGATGAGCCAAGTAAGTTTTTACTTTATAATAGTTTTATCGAATGTTATTTTAATTATTGTTCTGTTGTATGGCACTTCTCTAGTAAATGTAATATATATAAAATTGAAAAGCTTCAAGAAAAAGCACTACGATTTATTAAGTTGGACTTCAACAGTTCCTATAAATTATTACTAGAAAATTGTAATAAACACCCACTATATGTTGTACGGATTAGAAAGTTTATGGAAGCTGTATATAAAATTTCATATGACAAGTATCCGCTGTATCTAAATGCTCTGATTAAACCAAAAAAAATTTACAAATTAATTTAATATCTAATAATAATATATTGTTACGCTTTTATCGACTCTAAATAAATTTTTCTTACTCTTACTGTTACTTACCCCACGTGAGCATTTAACCAATTAAAATGGTCTGACACCATCACATAGGATACCTGTAATCTATATAGAGATATTGCTATTTAATAATTTACCCCCGTTCAGTGTTTAGAACGGGCAAAATAATTCCACAAATTAATTTACCATTTAATTTATTTATTTATAAATATTTCTTCCATGACAAATTTACTTGAAATATAAACTACTCGGACTAGGTATTCCAAGTAGGTCCTCGGAGTACCTACTTATGGTAAAAAGTATTAGGCAAAAAAAGAGTTGGAAAAAACGGAATTGGAATCGATAAATTTGGAATTGGAATTGAAGTGGAATTGAAAATTTTGATATGGAATTGGAATTGACCAAATTGAATTGAGTGGAATTGGAATTGACAAAGTGGAATTGATCCCATGTCTGTTATACACTACCCGACAATTGGAGTGACTCGTAAAATATAAAGGCAGACAACACGAAAACTAAGAATGCACAGGTATTTATAGAGATAACTGAGAATAGTGCAAACTGAGATTAGTTCAAACAATATCAATGGAATTGTTTGAATATATATTTAGTAACTAAATGCATCATGTGTGGCGTAACTATAGCCAGATAAGGTCTATATAATAAATAGGATAATTAGAATATAGTCAAACCCTCAATTCTAACCCCCTCTGTAACTTCAGTCTTAAATTAACGCCATGCTTTAAACTGTCTTCTACAATTCGGCCACCTCCTAACTCCGTACTTTGACCTTTGATCTCCATCGAATGCTCATGTTTGTCATCCCGTATGTCGATCGGGGGCCTTGCTATTGCCTTGTTTAAGTTCGCTATCGCATGCGTTAGTTTAATTGGCTGCTTGTTATCCGACTGCTGGCCAATCAGGATCGTTTGCAGCTGGAAATAAAACGACGGTGTCAGAAAGAAGTCATGCACGATTGCTATATGACTTATAATAGCGGCATCATATGAAGCAGTGTTTCAACTAATTTTCCTTTCATGTTCATAGAACAAATTATTGACAAATCATCATGTGTATAAATATGACAGCAGTCTGTCAATGAGTAAATCAGTTTTATTGTTATCTTTTGCCTTACATACCATCCATATCATTTGCATTATATAATATGGTAAATATTACACCTTATGTAATCGTGAAAGTAATCGCTCATTACGATTACATTTACAATGTAATCGGTCACGATTATAATTAAATTGCATCTGGAAATAGGGATTATGATTATGATTACGATTCCTGAGATCATCTAATTAATTACAATCTAACACGATTACCGATTACGATTACCCAACCCTGATATATATATATATATATATATATATATATATATCATTTATGTATCGGGGTTTTTGATGCAAGCTGGATAGCAAAGCTTGTCCTCTTACAAATAATATGTACACTTTGCAAATCTAAAAGAGTTCAAGGAATCATTTTCAGTATGTTTTGACTAATAGATATGTATGATATACAGTATACAGTATTAAACTAGACTTATAGATTCTACTTCGTGCATTGTCACATTCAATGACAATGAAAATAATATTTGACAATGATATTTATTTCCAATTTGCATATTATTTGTTACGGTTTATATATCACATAGAACATAGTAGTCGAATACATACAAATTGGAGGACCTGTGTTGCTAGTCCAACCTGTCTTCCCACAGGCACCAAGGAAAAAAGTTACATAAAAATACATGTATCACAATTTCTTTGAAAAAAACCAGGAGAGAATGTGAGGGACTGGTGAAGCCAGGAATGGGATATCAATTATCAAGAGTATACAAAGAAAAAACAATAATGCGTTGCGAGGGAGATCAATCATGTCAAGTAAGATGACATCATAATGAGGAAACGACTATATCACAGAAGCAGACTAATCCTGTTTCAATTAAAATGACATTCTGAATAATCTCATAACAAAATAGACTTGATTATTCTTTTAGTTTGTGATCTTGAAGCGTTTCAGGTATTAATTTATTCCACTTATTCCACAGTGTGGACAAGAAACCAATAGGTTGACGCTGAGAAAATGTAATGGGTACTTAAGGACGCAAAGCCTATTAAACGAACTTGGAAGTGTATTCGACAAATAGCCATGTACAAAGAGAAGAGAGTGATAATCAAATAAGTCATGCAGCTTTGGAATTCCTAATATCTTAAATGTTGGACCAGTATGACTGTAATACAATGTGTTATGAATAACACGTATTGCCATTTTCTGTACTAATGTTAGTGGTCTAAAAAGTTATGTTTTGTTCTGCATTACCCCATATCGTAATACCATAGGATAGATGGGGATGAATCAATGCAAAAATACAAAGTCCTAAGGTTATCTGGTGCCAGCGCATGTTTAACTTGCTTAATATCAAATAGTGCAATGGGCACTTTCCTTTTTACTTCGGCAATGTGCCGTTTCCATGTCACATTTTCATCAATGTGCATGCCCAAGAATTTGGTTGACTGTTCGTTACAGTTATTTCCTATTCTATCAAGTTCGATGTTATCTATTTGGACGGAATCACGTGAAAGGTCTTCTGTCCCGTGTCTAGGTCTCAATAAAATGTATTTGGTTTTCTTGGAATGTATATAAATCATTGACTTGCACATTAGCATTTTCATATAATTCATTGAAATTTTAATTTGACGTATACAACGTTGTGTCGTCAGCAAAATATAAAATATTCTCCATGCACGAATTGCCTGCGTCATTGGCATTGATTAAATATAGCAACGGGCCAAGAATAGACCCTCGTGGAAATCTCAATGACTTTTGTTATGTCAGATACCATTCCACCAACCTCAACAAATTGTTGTCGATTAGATAGATCATTTACAAACCAATCATCTCCTATGCTACGAATACGATAGTTATCGATATTCATTTTCTTAAGTAATATGTCATGGTTTATCACATCGAACGCCTTCGAAATATCGCAAAATACAGCTAGTCTGAATTCCGGATCAGACTTGGACATAGAGGTTGCGCAATAATTTAGAAGCTGAATAATCGGGTGAATGGTGGATTGTTTGGGACGGAATCCGTATTGGTGTTTATAAAGGATATCTTTTGATATTAGGAATTTCATGAGTTTTTCATATGGAATTCGTTCAAGTAATTTACAAAGATTAGGTGATATATGGATGGGAATGACTTTTGTTATTTTAATTTTTCGTAGTACGATTCCTGTTGCTAATGATTGATTTATAAAATGGATAATAGGTTCTAGGATGTCATTAATTGTTTCTTTCAGTAATTTATTTGATATGTTGTCGTGACCTGAACTCAATTTAGACTTTAGCTTTTTAGACCAATTTAAAACTTCAGATGGCGCTACAGGACCGAGAAAGAATCTGCGAGTTTGAGGTCGTACATGCCATGGTGGTGTTGGATGGCATTAACAAGTAAATAAAAAAATTAATTATTACTTGGTTAGTTTTATATTTATATATATGTAAATCCAACATTGTGCAACACAATTATTGTATTTGCCATGAACTGTTAATATAATTATTAAATCATCATTTAATAAAAGGTAAATAATTAGAACTATGATGCCCATTCAAGAAGAGAAACGCCCACATTTATTATTCTACCAGTCTATATATTGAACGTACAGTGTTGTTAAACTGACAAAATAAACAAATCTGTCAAATAAGTTATAGATGTCTCTATACGTATATTTAGCAGCTAATATCCCTTACACACGCGCGCGCGCGCGCGCGACACGCACACACACACACACACACACAACACATATATATATATATATATATATATATATATAAAGCACCTTCCATCAACCGTCTAGTGAAATGGAAGCGACTTGCATCAGTTAGATGTAAAGGTTTTAGCACACATCTGACATCCATATTGTACGAAACCAAGCTCCCATACACTGACTCAGCGTTATAATATATATGACATACAACTATGGTATAGCACTCATGTAATCATATACTGGTCAGATGGGTGTTTACTTGTAACTTGTACTAGCATATGCTATTAACATGCTCCAGCTTGTAGAGTATATTTCAAGTTGAAACAAACAATTGGTTACTCGATCGTTACGATTCAGCATTTTCATAACACAAATTTAGTTTTTGTTTTGAGAGTATATTGATATTTCATACTTATAAATATATGTGCACCAAAGCATTACGTAGCCTTCTCAGTTGAAAGTGCAATAAGGAAATAACGTGACTATATAGTATGATGACTAGCCATTGACATAAAAGAAAACTAGACCGAGCACTCAGTGGTGTTTGATTGGGCCGCCATGACCAAACAGCTCTGACATCCGGTAGGGGAAAAACCACCGTTGAAGCGGCTGCGCTTCGAGTTTTGAACCTACGAATACGGACATTTATTGGAATACGGAAGTCAGAGCTGTTTGCCTCTTCTTTGGGCTTGATTACTTGAGGTTGAGAAGATTTATCCCGGATATTTTTAATCTCGCGCCAAATTTGCGCCGAGTTGTTTGCACCAGCTGTCAAATTGGTCTTCTTTAATTGTGTGAAGTCGTCGTCTCGTTTCTCGTTGAGACACAGAAATGTTATAAAATTAATTATTAAATACCTCAACTAGTGGTAGAAACATTCATTTTGTTATTTTTTCTATTGACAGAAGTAAAAGATGGGTTATTAATTGTTGTCGTTCAGATATATGATGAGGAAAGATTTAAATTACTTGAATACTAATTGTAGAATGTGTTTCACTGAAACGGAATTCATGAACCAGACAACTTATCTAGAATGCTGTTCCAACTATTTTTTATGTACCAAATCTACCGCATGCATCCACTGAAATCAAAGAGGAAGGTATTGTCATATCTTAATTAATTAATACAAAAAAGGATTACCAGCACCTGAATTAGTACTTGAATGTTCAGCTCATGTGCTTTAATTGGTATATTTCTCTTCATAACTTAAATGCATATCAAATCAAATTCTTTAACCAACTTGAAAAAAGGAAAACATGTGTTTACACATTGTTTATGCACTTGGTTCAAGTCATTATTTTACAAGGTATTGTTCTGTTTCAGTCCTTGAAGTTCTATGATGATGAGATATCATGTAAACAGGCCAATCTCTTGGTTACATATTTACTGGTGTTATCTGTTACAGTAGTCAATGCATGTGTCTATTACATCTCTGGGTATATTCTGTCTAAGTTTTTTACAGTTCACTGATCTGAACTAAATGTCATATTTTTGTAGTAGTGGTTGTTTAGAGCTGGAAGAAATTTTGGTTATTCTGTCCATTTGATAACAATTAAATGACTGATTGTAACTATAGATGAACCCGTGGCAGAAGAGATTTGATGCCGCTTATTGTATGAAAGTACTAATTTCTCTATCTCTAACATGTTAATGCAAACATAAACATTGTTAATATTCAGTGTATATTCTTTGTTCTCAGCTGGGCAGGCCTATATATATTGCATGGTCTATATTATTGAGGTGTAGACTTTAAATGAACTTATAATTTTTTAAGTTAATATATGATAAACGGACATGATGAATATATGGTGAATTGTGTTATGGGAGCGCTATACAACAATAATTCACCACGTTTATAAACCTGATTGTTTCAGTCTGCGTTCCTATTTCCTCGACCGGAAGTTGGGACCTGTGTTTGCCATCAAATCGGCGGTCGTGTTTGGTCTAGTTTTCTTTTAGGTCAATGGTTTTTGCCTAGTACGCGTTCGATACTTATGTCAGAGAGCTTAAATAGTCTTTGCTTATGTCATGTATGATAAGAATTGTGTCTGCAGTTAAGTGATGTCGGAGTAAAGGCATTGTTGATCGACATCGTTCGTTCGTCTAAGTTAGTGGATTCACGCATCCGTACATGGTGTCAGAGTGCCGGATCATCAACATTTAACGCAGGAACTACTATAGAATAGATTGATGTTTTATTTGTGATGTTCAAACCGTGATTAGTTGTAAAAAAAAGATTTTTTAAAGATGCTGATGGAAAACCACATGACACGGACTTTCATTAGGCCTAGATGTAGTAGATCTAGATGTACAATAAAGTGTAGATCTATTGCCAAGACTGGCAAGAGTACTGATAACATGTACTATTATCTAAAGCTTCATACATATTTATGTAATTAGTTTGTCAACTTAGTAGTATTAACTTTGACTAAGGGGGGAGATATAAGGGTAACGGTCACGATAATAGTAATGGGTTTTTGCTTAGTACGCGTTCGATACTTATGTATGATAAGAATTGTGTCTGCAGTTAAGTGATGTCCGAATAAACAGATTGTTGATCGCATTGACCTAAATATAAAGTTTTATATTTAGGTCAATGGTTGATCGATATCGTTCGTTCGTCTAAGTTAGTGGATTCACGCATCCATACCACGGCCTCGAGGATGATGATGATGATGTGATGTTAAGGAGAATTGATACCCCAGACCCTCGCTGTAGGGCACGGCCTGCCTCAAGGGATCATAACGTCCGCCCTTTTTAACTATAAATTCAATGGCGACGGCAGCACTATTTACCGGAGCTCATAAGTGGCGCAGCGTAGCGACTGATTCAGAAAGGTACTGTTGTATCTTCACTGTAGACGACGTATCGATCTAATTGGCATCCGCAAATATTACGGTTTCAGATAAGGCGCTTAGTAAGGTCAGTGAATCTTAACTATTAGGTAAATCTTTGTAAGATGTGTAAATGACACTTCGTCTCATTACCTTTTGAGGTCGCTCGGCCCATTTAGCCTACCTTGTGCACAAAAGTGGCCGTAAAACATCAATCATCATCATCATCGTACACGCGACAGTTCATTAGCCTAAGGCTTACACGAGTAAATCTTTATTTTTGTTTAGCTTAGAGTTGACAAAATTAGTACCCTTTAGGAAGTGTGATTCCATGACATTAACGCTTTATATTACTGTTTAGAACATTTGCTTAACATTGTAATAACTATACTAGACTAGTCATAGGGGTCTAGTACTCCTTTTCAAGATTTTATTAATAACTTATAAATATATCAATAACATGACCACTAAATTAAATACCTGAGTGATCTTATATCATCCAGTCAGATACTTTTGCAGGTGCCTGTGTCTCGGGTCATATGGTGATTGTGGTGATTGTTTAAATCCCTTATTTGTTTTTTGCAGATATAGTATTTTGGGTTGATTGATTGATTTCGTTTTATGATCTACGATCATGAAACAGGGATAGGATACAAAAGCAAAACACTTATTTTTGGTGAAGTCCCTTTTTATTCAGTAGATATGAAAAACTTCATAAATCCTCCCCCCACCACTCATAGGGGAGCAGTACACAAAGATAATTACTTCAGTGGAGACGACAGCGTCATTTCATGTGGTCTGCTACCCACACTTGTGAGCCAAGAAATTAATTCCTGGAAAAGTTTCTGCCTTTTGATGGGATTGAACCTTTAAATCAAGCGTTTGATTAAATATACTATGTTATTATTATCATTATTATTAAAAATAAATGTTGTAGTCATGTTTAAATTAACGGAATGAGCTAAAATTAACTAAATGGGAAATACCAGCTGGAAATACCAGAACGGAAATACCGATAGAATTTCCAGTTTGTCCCACTTATGCATTGCTGATGAACCAAGACTAATCTCCCTGTACGACTAATTGCCCCCACAAGAGACATTGCCCCTGATTTTCAAGAGGCTTCACTCCACTATGATATTTGAAAGTAATATATGTATAAATATGTGTGTGTGTATAGTTAAGTCTCTCACAAACTATTCTACATTACAAAAAATAAAATCATATTTCTTTTGCAATTAAGTTGCTCACAAAGTCATCTATATTACAACACAAAAATCATATATATATATATATATTTGTGATATTTTTTGGTAATGTATACGACTTTGTGAGTGACTTAATTAGCTCCAACACTATTAAAAGCTATGATTAAATGCAAATATTTTTTTTAAATAAAGCATGCGATCAGATTAAAAACATTTATTTCATGCAATGATCATGACAACTACTGAACCCATTTAAATACAAACATACAGGGTATAAATTGAACTAACAGTTCTTAGTGTTTCTTTTGGGGTGGTGTCCCCATCTTTTAATGCATCCCAAACAGTTGCGATACGTCCCTGATCATACATCGCCTTTTTGTGCTGGTTACGTCTGATTTTATCGTCAATGATGAACTGTGGTTAGATTTCAATCATGGTCATTTCTGTATGTATGATGGTGATCAGTTGGTAGAAGGGCATGTTGTGGCGACGAAATTTGCATGTAATTGTCATGTCATTGGATAAAGAGCTAATTAAGTATTTCACATTGAGCTATCTCATTATATAAATTTGTATCATACTTCTTGCTTTGTCTAAATATCCAACTTATTTTTGGTCATTATTATTTGGATTGTGATGTTTGTTTTTAAACTAAACTTGTTGGTAGTAGACACCTGATTTTGTTGTTCTTTAATTGTTACTGTAATATCTGTACGATATTTTGTTTTGATACTCGTGGAACTTCTATGTCTGAAGTAGCATATATGGAATTGTTAGTTGACTTCAGTCTTGTTTATTAACAAATCCCGTTCCTCATGTTAATGGTTGATGTACATATGTACCCAGATATTGACAAATTTAGCTGTTGAATTCACTCATTCCTGTTTTTCTCAATACATTATATGATTTAAAATAAATCTTGATTATGTGAGACATCATTGTTCAATGAGAACTGGCAATTCAAGGCCTGATCTAGTACCAGTGTCAAACCAGTCAATGTGCTGGTCTGTTGTTTATTTATTCATTTATTTACTTCGTGTCTTTGTATTAAGGCTTCAGTGACATGGCTGAGTGACATAACATCGGATGTATGACGTTCATTGAACTGAAATTTACTCTAGGAAAATGGCGTAAAGGCGAATTCGATGAAGACCGAAAACTATTATACAGAATTTGGTCTAACTGTATCAACCCAATGGCCTTATTGTCTATATTGGCTCTATATAGCTGCTGTCGAATAAACTTTATCTCCAGAGAAGATTTCACAAGTAGATTTCTGTATAACCATGTTAGGTTTATAAATAAGGAACTACATGTATTGCTATTTGCTAAATGAACACTCAAATGTTGTTATGTATTTGTGTATTCAGATATTTATCATGAGTGAAGAAAGTGCAAGTAAACCAATATTTCTTGACATTGGGCATATCTGAAGAATGTTTCATCTTTGACTTCGCTTCATTACCTTTGGAGGTCACTCATTTAACCTACCATGTGCACAAAGTGGCCGTAAAACATCAACCATCATCATCATCATCACTAAATACAACCAAAATTAAATATATACTCTTCCAACCAATAAACTCACATTGTGATACTACAGGCATGAATATTCATTTAAACAATAATCAATTAGAACGAATAGGTTCGGAATTAATTATAATAATAGTCTATAGCGCCAATATCCTCGAAAAGAATCGAGCTCAGTAGCGCACCTAGTACAGGGGTTGGGCAAACTCATAGTCATAGTCCGGGTACGAAGCAAAGTTCATCAACAATTCAAAGAAGTATCTACCAAATTCCTTAGATTGTGAATGGATGAACACCTAACATGGGAACATCACATAATACATATAAATAACAAGATATCGAAGGCTGTTTGCCATTAAATAAGTTTTAAAACATTTACCCATTAACAGTTTAAGAACTTTATATTTCACTTTTATCCAGCCCCATTTTTTCGTACCGACTATTGGCATGGGGTAATGGAAATAAATCTCTTATGCATAAAACTGAAATTCTTCAAAAATGGGCTCTTCGAACTATAAATAAAACTTGTTTTAACAGTCTCACTGATCCGTTTTTTTTTTAAATCTCAAAATAAAGGATATATGTATGTATATATATTTATTAATGTGCCATACATTAATGAAAATGCCCGGCCAACATTGGCCTATGAGGCACCCATCACATTGCACACACGCACACACACACATATATATATATATAAGCTTCAAACAGCACTGTTTATGCATGAACATTGACATAAAAGAAAGTTTTCTTTCAGGTCAATGTGCATGACTATCGAGCAAAACTATGATTTCCATGAACATTGGTTTACCAGACCATTGACCTGAAAGAAAACTAGACCATGCAGTCAGTGTTGTTTGAATGGACCTCGATGACCAAACAGCGCTGAAGTGGCTGCACTTCGAGTTTTGAACCTATGAATACAGACATTTATTGTGATGTGTGCATTATAATTTTGTGTTTGCAGACAATCTGTATTATTCCTGTCCTAATATATGCCATGAAATATGTAAATGTCATTTTATGTAAGTTGGTAGATCTAGTTTATTTGGGATCAAACGCCAGAGACAGAAGGGGTATTGTCAAATAGGCTAAATATAATAATAGTTAAGTTTAATTTCCTGCCAAAAAACAACGCTTTAACAGTTATTTTAAATGTGTTCCTTATACTTACCGATGAAAAGATATTCCTTTTGTATTACTTTCATGCCCACGTTGGGACCTGTTTGCCATCAAATCAGCAGCTGTGTTCGGTCAAGTTTTCTTTCAGGTCAATGATGCCAACTAATGGAGATGGAAAGTTAACTCATAATGACAATGAAAAGGCAGAATTGCTCAATAAGTTCTTTACAAGTGTTTTTACTCAGGAAGACACCAGCAAAATCCCCAAACTTGACACAATTCACACATGAACACCACTCACTCATATAGAAAATACTCTAGAAAAGGTTGAAAAGAAACTGTTGAAGTCGGTGAAGGACCTATGTGTCGCAGTGGATGAAGACCTAAAATTCCACAAGCACGTAGCTAATGCTGAAAATAAAGCTTCTAGAATGTTAGGCTTGATCAGGAAGGCCCTCTCACTCCTTGACGAAACAACAGTGCCAAGACTATTATTCACAGCCATGGTTAGACCGCACCTTGAAAATCCCCAGAACTTCTTTATCCACCTAACAACAACATCAGAGGTTACAGTCAAAAAGTGTTCATGGGACGATGCAGGCTTGATTTGAGGAGAAGCGTCTTTAGCCAAAGAACAATTCATGACTTTCCAATTTTGGAAAGGGGAGCGCTATAGATTGTCATGATAAAATTAGACATGCAAAAATACAACCCAGAAGGACCGGAATACCATAACAGGCATTGCCTTTTAATTCCATATATAAGGTATCTTCTGTGTTGTGCTATTATCCTCAATCTGTTCCTCGTCCCGGATCTGTTAGCTGGTATTTATTTGCTTAGGTATTATTTATTTGTTTTGCCGTCAAATAGGAAGACAGCCATTCTGGCTACATTTGTCCCATGATTTCCTTAGGTATATAAATGTTCTTTGATTAATTTGTAAATATATGTGTACTGTACAATGCCCATTATGGAAATCATGAATAAATTTCTCTCTCTCTGTATATATATATATATATATATATATATATATATATATGAAACCATTTTGGCTCTTTTGTTAATACTGGTGATTTTATTGCAAAAATACATTAAATGAATTTATTTGGTTGACAAAAGTGTAATTACTCTTTAAATAAAAATTATATTAATTATTCGCAAAATTACAAAACATATTTTTGTGAGCCAACTTGGCAATGGACATAGGATCATGCAAGTATCTACCATATTGCCACAAAATAAGGAGTTTACCTGAAAGCCACTACTAAAGCTCTGAAGCGAAGTATTTCTAAAAGTAAAAGCGGTGTTCTCATTGGCTGCTTCTTCTTATTTTAATGACTCGATCCCGCCTACTGGCATGGATCAGCTTTTAGAAATATCTTGTCACTTGTATGTCATCAAATGTATTATTTTTAGTTAGACATTTAATGACTACCATAATGCCAGTAATAGTTTCCTATTGTCAAACCTCGCAAAAATTTGGAGGAAACATATATATTGTAAAATAATAAGATGCAAGTTACACGCATGAGCCAAAAGGGTTGAAAGGAATATATATGCAAAATGAAACAGATCCATCATATCTTCAATAAAGATCGGATGAATAATTTTGAGAGAGACCCAAGGTCAAGTCATACTAATGTTGCAGAATTTAATTGCTGAATTTAAAATTATGTATATTTAACGAGGTGTCATACAAATATGAAGTTGGCTTATGAAACATGAGCTAAATTGAAACTTTTAGCCAGTATCATTGTGCTTATGAGCCAAATTCGTTGATGTCATAGTAATACACAGTGCATTACACGCACACATATATGTGTGTGTGTAATATAACTACAACATTTTTGAAACCCAATTAAATGCATTTATTAAGCCGAATATACTTTTATTAATACTTCACAATGAATTCTCAGTAGATATATACAAATACATTTTGATTTCCTTAAATATACATACATATCGATTGTTAATGAACACATATTGGCACATTCACTATGAATTCTCAGGACAATTGTGATTTCTGTTCCTTAGACAATGCAACTGTACTGATTGGAATCTTCTGTTATGAGCAACATTCTAAATGAAAAGCGATATTCACCACTGCTATGGGTTCAGTCCCTGGGAAAGACCGAGGCTCGAGTCACTTCAGAACTGCGTACAAGCAGGGATGATTTGACGTACGAGAAAACAGTGAACTCCCAGCTTATTGGATGTGATGAAGTCTTGTTCAACACAACTGACAGCGAAAACTCTCCAAGACGACCAGATTTGTCATTAGAAGGTATCATTTAGAATTAGGTTTCTTTATGCTTGTTACTGAAACACAGCTATCTTATTAGGTACCATTTATTATAATATTATAATTGAAAAGTTCCATAAACTGTATCATAATTTAAAAATTATTCGATGTTTACTTCTGCTTCAATTGAAGTTGATCACTGTGAAACTAATGAGTTATTGTTTAAAAGTTAATTAACTGAGCTTCATGTGAAACAAATTATGACTGTCATGTAATTTTGTGTGTGTAAAATGGTTAGTTTTGAAAATTATCTAGTCTTTTAATTAATTGTACTGAAATTCTACCTGGTTATTTACTTATTCTGTGGAAAAAAATCAGTACTTGAAGTTGTGATATATTTTCAGACAAATTACTTCTCCAGATTAAAGTCTATATTAATCATCAGAGTTAGTATATTGTTTCTATTTCAGTCCTATGTACAAATACTGTTTGAAGGCTGCGTTCCGCATCAATGGTCTGTTCTGAGTTATCATTCTACGATGTGCACCACTGTTCTTTCAGAAGCAGGCATCAAGATTACTGTTGGCAAAACTGCTAAAGCAGTTCAGATCGGCTCCAATAATCACATGTGTATCCAAATAACAAAGCCAACCTCCGCACAGCTTCAAACAGGTGCAAAGGACCAGAGAAGAAAAGTGGTGCAGATAAAAGGTAGACACTGCCTTGCCTGCATTACCACAGTCTAATAACCTTGTATATTTGTAGGGTGGTTGCTTTTTACCAATGGCATCATTTCTCTGGTAACACTGGGATCTTTTGTTGATTTCAGTTCCAAAGCGTGCCATCAATGATGATGATATAGAGAAGGTTGCTGTGCATATCGGCAGCGATTGGAGACGTCTGGGGGTGAAGCTAGGATTAGTCAGAGGAGAGTTGGATGCCTTTGAGTATGACTACCGCACAGCTGGTCTGCATGAGATAATATACCAGATGTTGTTGGCATGGAAAGAAAAGCAGGGCGCTGAGTCATCCATACGATATGTTGCTGCACGACTGCTCGAAATGAAGAGACCAGATGTCGCAAAACTTTTTAGTCTTTAGAAAAAGATATTGTATATGAATTTAACCCAGTAACTCTTATTATATCCATCTTTCTTGTGTTAATTGGTCTTTCTGATTCTATATTTACTTTATACAAATATTTAAGATCCGGATCTATGTGATTTCTGTTCTTTGCTGCAGGTCATTTCTATGGCATAGATATATTTCACATTGAAAAACTGTATTAACACTTATCGACTTGTGTGTGATAATACAGTTTTTCAATGAGAAATATATCTATATAATTTATAAAAATAATTGTGATCATGCAAATGTAAACACACTGAATTTGCTTAGCATTCATAAATTATTTATTTGCCATAGAAATGACCTGCAGCAAAGAACAGCAATCACATAGATCCGGATCTTAAATATTTGTATAAAGTAAATATAGAATCAGAAAGACCAATTAACACAAGAAAGATGGATATAATTTTACTATATCTTTTTTTAATAGTCAAATAGATAATTGTCCATTAAATTTCGGTGAAATCATTACATTTTCAATAATTTCAGAAAACAGACATGACTTCCAAATATTAATAAACATATTTTAACTCTATTGCTCTGAAGGAAATTTCGGTCACCGTTATAATATAGTTGGTGTGATTTTTTTAATGTTGAGACATTTATTAAATTAGATCTTGTTGGTCATCTGGCTACTGTTTGAATGTAGATAAATATTTTATACGTCTAGAAAAACATTTATTTGCTGTGGAATTGGGTTTATTTTGTTTCATTATATTGTATTTTATTATCCAAGACTCCAACAGGACATGAGAAATTACTTCTCATTGCTAGAAAAAGGAGAAATTTAAAATTCCATGTATAATAAGAAAGATAGTGTCACCATAATGTGACTTTGATATGTATGCTTTATATTAAGCTATCCTTAGACTACTAGAATTACATTTGTCATTGAAGGAGGTATTTGTCGACGAATTAGATCAAGTGCTTGTGTGACCTTTGGCTAAATACAAATTAGGTCTAAATTTTAATTCACAGGTATATTATCACATACTTATACATTATGAGAGTTTACATAGAATAATGAACAATGTGTTATGACAAATTATCAACATTGTAATATATATATATATATATATATATATATATCTTTATGAACACTGTATTAAGACAATGCAGATAATTTGTATAGCCAATTGATAGAATGTATTTCCTCTAGTTGACATAACTTGTTGCTAACATAACTTGTACTTGTATAAATTTCAATAAATAGTTTTATGCTAAAATGATGGCAATTAAATTTGTCATAGTGTATCTGTTTAAAATCAGGAGATTTTGCTCTTGGTCGATGGGCAAATATCAGAGTTTGAATAATTGAAGTTTGTTATATTAATATATCTATGTATATGGATTGTAAATATTCTTTGTTGTATATACTGATGTGCTTTGAGAGAGAAATTATTAATTGCTGTTAAAACCTGTGAAAACTATAAAAGTCCAAGAATAACTATTTACTAAGAACACTAATAGTAATACCAGGTAATGTTTGAATCAGCACTGCAACAATTACAAGTCCAGTTTTATGACAGACTCCGGAACTCTGCTTGGTCGTGGAAGAGGCATGTCACCGGTTGGTGCATCTTGCGTTGCAGGGCTTTGAGCAACCACGGGGGTGTTCGCTTGTGGTTGACTGCGTCTAAGAGGAGTTTGAACCACCACGGTTCGTCTGGAACAGATGTTTTATCCAGCACTGGTACAGCATTTGCAGGGAGAAGCTCTCCACTACTGAAGGAATCAGGTGAAGGAACTGGACTTCCAGACAGCATGTCATCTCGTGAAATCATGTGTTCCATGTGAACCATGCGTCTGTTGTTTCCTGGAAACCTCACTATGTACGTGAGTGGTCCTAGTATTTTGGTTACAGTTCCAGGAATCCACTTTTCCCTGCCTCCCCTCATGTTCCTGATTCTCACAGGTTCGTACATGTCAAACTGTGAGAGATGTCCGGGTCGTGAACCATCATGATGTTGTTTTTCTTTCTGCTATCTGTTATGAATCTTGTCTTGCAAGCTCGGCTTCAGCAGGGTTAACCTCGTTCGAGGAGCCCTCATCAGAAACGGTTCAGCAGGAGTACGGCCTGCGATGCCGTGTGGTGTGTATCTGTATTGAAACAGAATGTCAGAAACCCGGTGTTGCAGGGGAATTCGAGGGTCTGCCTTTTGCCAGGATGTTTGTGAATGTCTGCACATTCCTCTCGTCCAAACCATTTGATGCCGGATGGTAGGGCAGACACAACACATGTTTCACACCGTTTAACTTCAAACTCCTCTGGTGTGAACTGGAGTCCGTTGTCCGAAACCATCGATTCGGGAAATCCATATGCAGCAAACAATTTTCGCAGCTCTGTTACTGTGCTTCCTGCTGTGGAGTTGTTCATAATGAGCACCTCTAGCCACTTTGAATGACTATCTGCCGCAACCAAGAATAGGTTTTCCGTTCTTTTCGGCAAAGTCAACATGTACTCTCTACCATGGCCATGGATTGAGAGGTGCGGCGGGTGGGGAATTTCTCTGCCGTGAACATTCAGAACAGCTTCGTACCATTTCTTCAATGACACTGTCTATACCCGGCCACCATATGAAACGTCGGGCAATGGATTTCATCCTCACAATTCCCGGATGCAATGTGTGCAAATCATGAATCCTGCCCCCAAACGATGCATCCATTTTCAAGGGATAGTTCCTCCTTTCGAACGAAGAATGGATCCAGTTCGTCATCTCTAGCACACGACCTAGGCCATCCATGCAGAGTATGATCATAGACATCGGCCAAGGTAGTGTCGTCCTTGCATATAGGTTCGTCTAGGCTCGCAGAATCGGGTTTGTCTACCGGCAGTCTACTCAGCATATCCGCGTTAGTGTTTTCCTTTGAAGGAATGTACTCGATTTTATACTGGTACCCAGATAGTACCAATGCCCAGCGTTGCATTCGTGCTGCCACCATAGACGGTATACCCGTTTTGGGTCCAAATATCTTCGTCAGTGGACGGTGATCTGTTCTCATGGTGAATGGTCGCATGTATTGATGGAACTTCTTCCCACCAGAGATGATTCCCAGTATCTCACCTTCGATCTGGGAGCTCACCCCATCTGGCAGCTGGTCACAGCTCCAACCCCATATGAGCTTGCATCCGTGGCAAGAATGAGTGGATTGCTTTCGTCATAGTGAGTGAGTACTGTCTCACTAGGCAACAACCTTTTGCATTGGTTAAATGCTTCATCGCAAGCACTGTCTCACGACTACTCAACGCCAGCCTTTAGCCGGTCGTGTAGAGGATGCAAGACTGTGGACAGATCTTGGACAAACTTGCCGTAGTACTGAACTGCACCCAGGAAACTTTGAAGTTCCATTAGGTTAGTTGGAGGTGGTGCCTTCCTGATGGCTTCTACCTTGTTCTGGATAGGTTGAATTCCATTTGCACTGACTGTGTGTCCCAGATACGTCACTTCCGACTTCAAGAACTGACATTGTTTCTTGTTCAATCTCACGTTGTGCTTATCCAACCTCTACAACACTTCTTCCAGTGTCTTTAGATGATCCTGTTCAGTGTTTCCCGTCACCAGAATGTCGTCGATGAAACACATGACATTTTTTAGTCAAGCTAGAATCTTGTCCATAGTCATCTGGATGACGGACTTCGTACGCTAGGCGCCGTGTTAGGTAGAGTCCCTTATGCGTGTTCTGGGTGAGAAGTGCATGGTGATGATTTCTCATCAACTCAAGTTGGTTAAATGCACCACTAAGTCCAGGATTGAGAACACCTTCGGTGTTTTCCCCTTGTGGGCCAGCTTGGCAAACAGATCCTGTGGTGTATGAAAGGGGTATTTGTCATCTTCAGTCGTGGCGTTAAGCAGCTTGTAGTCACCACATATACGCACAGACATCTTGCCGTTTTTTTAACTTCAGCACATTTACCGTCGGGCTGTTGTCACTGTTGTCGATCCGGTACAGCACACCAGATGACTCAAGTCGGTATATCTCTTTATCCAACAGTTCCCTAAGAGCATATGAGACAGGGTGTGCCTTCTGGTACACTGCGTTCTGCTCTGGTTTCATCTTCCAGGTGGCGATATGTCCCTGAATGGTGGATCCGTCACTTTGGAAAAAGTGTGCATACTTGCCTATCAAGCTGTGAATGTTAGACATTGCTCCGGACATCATACTGAAAATGCTCTTCCAGTCCAGCTTGACTTTCTGCAACCACGTCTCTTCAGACAAAGCCGGTCACTCACCACATGCCACCACGATTGGCAGCGTGAACCGTTGTTTTCCGTATGTCACTGGAATGTAGACGTTCCAAGCAATTGGAATCGCGTCGCATCAGGGTGACGTTTGACGCTTGTAGGGGGTATTTAGATAGGACGCTTCTGTATGTACCTTCTGGGATAATGGAGACCGCAGCCCCTGCGTCCAACTGCATAGGGACGATCTCACTGTCCAATGTATCTTTCACATTGAAGCCCTTGCACCCGGATATATCGTTTAAATCAGCGTAGGCTGAGTAAACACCAAGCAACGTCTCGTCATTGTCTGGCTCGTCACCATCACTCACATGGGCCACACTTTTGTGCCTTGATTTCTGTTTTGCTCGGCACATCCGAGCAATGTGTCCGGTCTTGTTACACCAGTGACATTTTTCATTGATATATTCGCATTTTTGTTCATAGTGATTTTGACCACAGCGGTAACAGGACTTCTTGCTGTTGATAGCATTACCACTTGAAACTGTACCTTTGTTGGGACTGTATTTATTTCTACCCAAGGTCTGCACACGGTTGACATTGTCAACCTGGTTAGTAGTGGCAGTACCGTTTTCCCCCGACGATGAGGCATTAAATTCGATTGAACATTTGGCTGCCAGTTCTTCAGCCACAGCCTGTTTGTAGGCATTGTCAAATGTTAGTGTGTTATCTTTCAACAAGAGTTTGGTCTGAACTGATGGTAGGTTTAGTCCTTTCACAAACACATCGCACAATATTTCCGACTGAATTGCAGCTGAATATTCACAATCGCCACACAGCTCTCGTATGGCCAAGGCATACTGTGATACAGATTCCGACGGTTTTCGGTTTCTGTTCATGAATTAGTTTCGACGACATATCACTGTCAGTTGTTGTTTATACACAGCATGGGCCGCCGCCACCACCTCATCGTAGCTTTTGTCGGTCAGGTTTTCCGGTTTCAGTTGACTCGTACCTGAGAGTTCGTCCAGCCATTATTGGTCCATCCTCGTCGCCATTGTCGTGTTTTGTAAGGATTTGTAACAAGTATAACTTTGAACAACTACAACTAAGCCTCGTGGGTTAATTGGAAAACCTTTATTCTCTCTCGTGCCAAAATACGCAATGTCACTAAGTGGTATCTCGGGAGGCCGTTACAATGAAATAGAGCTATACGAATCTAGCATTATACATAACAATGTGCTTGGCGGCTAGCGTTACTACGCGTACTTGGAAGGAAGCTAGGAAGCTTCCGGTGGTATTCGCGGAATATAAACGTGTAACTGGTTAGTCGATAGTCGTTGGTTGTGTCCGCTCAAATAGTCATAGTAACATACATACCTACACAACATGGTGTCAGAAGTGGTTAACGAACCCAGGTGATAATGTATTTGTCTCATTTTAAAGAATTTGAGCGGTAATTCAGTTAGAAAAACGCCACGCACGAAAACGTCGAATGTATGGTAGGCCAAACGTGACATAGAAGAGGACATTCAAACAGTATATATTGAAAGCTGAGTTGTGATTGAACGAGATTAAATACGAACATGGCACATCCTAAGCGACCAGAATTGAAACTAGGTGGCAACATAGTAGAGAATTAAAAAATCCGTTTTAATAACTATTGCATTCAGGCAGAGTAGAGAGATTTGGGGAAAGATCCGTCACTTCCAAATGAGATTCAGACTCATTTAAAAAAAATAGCTCGAAATATCTGCATTGAGGTCACCAATGCCAGATGAGGCTCTATCAGTCATCCGATACACAATAGAGCCAAAGATACCTGCGACAGACAAATTGAAACCTTGGATATGGATTGAGCGCCTACGCAACCACTATGCAGGTTCAGTTGACAGTACAGTGTTATCGGATAGGTTCACGTTTTGGAATCTACGACAGAATGTACAGGACCCTATCCAAGACTGGGAAGTGAAAGTACGCCAAGCAGGAAGTTTTGTGAATACGATACTTTGGCAGATGAATTGTTCAGGGACAAATTCATATTCGGACTGCTAAGTCAGGCTACAAGGACTGACCTCCTGAAAACACACAAGAAGGCTGATTGGTCCAAGAAAACACTGTCAGATGTTGTTGCTCAAGCAAAAACCCATGAGTCAGGCTAACAAACTCATTGTCAACACCCCCAGAAACACAGACGAGCATGTCCTCTGGACCAGTCACCGACATTTGAATCTGAAACGGGAATCCGGTACCTGTCACTACGTGTGGGTACAGAAGAGGCCCTCACCCTTGGAAATCGTGCTCAGCTAATGGTAGGAGATATATGAAATGTGGCGGCAACGACCATTTTGTCATTGTTTGCTTAGACAATTCACCCAAATCACATCACATCAGCAGAACCAGCATCTCTCAGCCAGAGGCCGCGGTCGTGCAAATAGACGCCAACAGCAATGGGAAGGCTACAATGCAACACCTCCGCAAAGCTCTGGAAAACTTCAAAATTCACCTGTCCCCAGTCAAGACGTGCGCCAACTTGATTTTGGTGATCATTACATAGAAAATCACCAGTGCTATTCCTTAAAGGTAAAGAAGCAGCAAGTACACGAGGTTACCCGAAGTGCTGTGGGGAAAATATATTTTGTGAATCTCCCATTGTCAACAATAGGGGAGAGTTTCATTGAAATGAAACTACATATTGACACAGCTGCCACATGTAACACTATTAGTGAGCTGTCATTACATACATTAAATCCAAACGCTGCAATACAGCACTCATCGTATCAGTTGAACCCCAATGATGACGCTAAGTCTATTAGGCCACATGGACATATAGCGCTGTTGTGCGAGAGAGAAGGCCGGTACGAAACACTCCTTTGTGACGGAGACCACTGGATATGCTAGTCCACCTGCTTTTAAGCTGATTCTGAGAACGTGTTCAACATGAAAGATGATAGTGATGTACCTGATGAGCAAAAGCCCCAATACATTTCAAAGTGAAGGAAGATGTGATTCCAGTTCAGATACCAGTCCACCGAATGCCTGTAGCAAAAGGAATCAAGGAGAAAGCTGCTCTACAAAAATACGTGGATCCGGAAATTATTGTGAAAGTGCAGGAACCCACACCGTAGTGTTCAAACGAACTCATAAGAGATACATAAAGGAAATTTAGATTATGCCTTGATCCGAGCCAGACAGTCAATACACAGTTATTCTGCGACGGGTGTTTCAAATGCCCACCCTAAACGAACATTTACATCGACTAGTTCATGCAAAGTGCTTCTCTTTAGTAGACATACGCGAAGGATTCCTTCCTACACACAATCATCCATGATGACGACAATGCACACCTCATGTGGCAGATACAGATGGCTGAGGCTACCGTTTGGGATTTCCAGTGCGCCAGAGGAATTCCACCTCAGACTGACCACATCCCTTGAAGGCTTGGAAGGCAAAATAAATGTTGCTGATGACATTCTAGTGTTTGGTGAAGGGACCGTTTATGAGGAAGCAGAGTGAGACCATGACAGACATTTCGTTGCTCTCATGGAGCGTTGCATCAACAAGAACATAATCAGTGATGTTGGTATTAGATCCGATCCTAACAAGGTATTAGCGGTGACGAAGATGCCTGTTCCGTGCACCAAAGCGGAAGTACAGACGTTCATTGGGATGTGCAACTAACTACCTCTCAGTATATGCCCTGAACCTCATTGCTGCTATCAAACCTCTTCGTATGCTCACACAGGTCGGTTCTGATTCATCTGGTCATCCACACATGACCCTGTCATGACAAAGCTGGGGAATGTCATCACAAGAGGTTGGCCTACCGACAAGGCACATTTCGATCCCAGCCTACAACTATTCTGGAGCTACAGGGATGAACTATCAACACAGAATGATATTATATACATAGGTCTCTAAGCATTCATACCTCCATCCATGCACACAGAACTGCTTCACAGTATCCACTCTAATCATCTCGGAGCAGAATCCAAAATACGCATGGCGAAAGAAGTACTTTTCTGGTCGGGAATGCAAAGTGCCATACATGATAGGCAAAATAAATGTTGCTGATGACATTCTAGTGTTTGGTGAAGGGACCGTTTATGAGGAAGCAGAGTGAGACCATGACAGACATTTCGTTGCTCTCATGGAGCGTTGCATCAACAAGAACATAATCAGTGATGTTGGTATTAGATCCGATCCTAACAAGGTATTAGCGGTGACGAAGATGCCTGTTCCGTGCACCAAAGCGGAAGTACAGACGTTCATTGGGATGTGCAACTAACTACCTCTCAGTATATGCCCTGAACCTCATTGCTGCTATCAAACCTCTTCGTATGCTCACACAGGTCGGTTCTGATTCATCTGGTCATCCACACAATAGGATGCATTTAACAAGGCAAGGCATATCATATCCAGTCCTCCTGTTCTTATTTTCTATGACCTCGACGAGCCAGTCGTACTCTAGGTAGATGCAAGTGACGATGGACTGGGTGGTGTTTTGCTCCAGCCAAATGATGACGGCAACCTCCAGCCCGTAGAGTTCACATCGTGAAGCCTAAATTCTACAGAACGACCCTATTCTCAGATATAAAAGTAATGCCTGGCAATTTGCAACTATTTTCACAAATTTGATCACTGGCTGTACGACAAATCCGCACACTGATCACCAGCCTCTAGAAACAATACTCAGGAAGGCCTTGAACAAAGCTCCAGCGCGACTGCAGAAGATGATGATGAAACTGCAGCGATACACATTCGATGTTACTTATAAGAGAGGTAGCTCCCTTTGTGTTGCAGATACACTGTCAAGGACTGCAGTATCCATGCCAATAGAAGTCAAAGTAACAGGTTTCGAAATATTTAGGCTTCAGTTGGAGTTAGACGATCGCCAGCCAAACTCACGGTTTAAGCCAACCACAGAAGCGCGTCTCCTCAAAGAAACACAGAATGACCCTGTCATGACAAAGCTGGGGAATGTCATCACAAGAGGTTGGCCTACCGACAAGGCACATTTCGATCCCAGCCTACAACCATTCTGGAGCTACAGGGATGAACTATCAACACAGAATGATATTATATACATAGGTCTCTAAGCATTCATACCTCCATCCATGCACACAGAACTGCTTCACAGTATCCACTCTAATCATCTCGGAGCAGAATCCAAAATACGCATGGCGAAAGAAGTACTTTTCTGGTCGGGAATGCAAAGTGCCATACATGATATGTGTCAGGCATGCACTGCTTGTGCGAAATACGGACAATCTACCGATATTGCCATGGCAACTTGTCAGCCAAGACCTGTTCTTACTGCAAGAGAAAGGCTACTTGGTGACTGTCTGTCACTATTCGGACTAGATAGAAACTGACAAACTGGAAAATACACTGTCGGCAACTATTGTGAACGAACGCGCCAAGGCATCATTTCGCAAGATTCGGCTTACCTGAAGTTTGCCACACCAACAGTTCATCAGCAAGGAGTATCAGAATTTTGCGAGAGACTATATGGTTTCAAACACACAACACCGTCACCGTACCTCTCACAAGGGAATGGGAGAGCTGAGGCCGCAGTGAAAGTCTGTAATGCCCAACTTCGCAAATCCGAGGATTATAATAAAGCCATGATGTTCTACAGGAACACACCGCCGACAGGACATACATACTCACCAGCTCAGCGAATGTTCTGTTATCGCACTCGTACAACACTACCTACTCCCGATTCCCTACTCGCAGCACAATCAGTAGACTCGGACATAGTGCCGAAAGAGCTTCAACACAACAGAACTGTGAGCAAGCACTCGTATGACCAGACAACTGGTCCAGAATAGGTGCCACTCAGTGTTGGTACTTGTGTCTATGCCAAACCTGCATCCCGTCATCGTGGCGATCGATTGACATATGGCAAAGTCGTGCGCAATGCTGGCTCTAGATGCTATACCATTCAGACTCGAGCTGGCATTGAGCTACGTTGCAACAGAGTATAGTTGCCACCTGCTGGTGCACCAACTGTACCCGATACGCCTAGATACGACATTCCTATGACAGCAGCTGACATGACACCAACCTATAGCTGCGCCGATGGAACTACAGCGGACACATCGGATGTCACACAACTGGAGGAAGAAATCACGCCAACCAATCCATGTCCAGAGATCTCAGTTGA
Organism: Paralvinella palmiformis; assembly: GCA_025642065.1. Lineage (NCBI taxonomy): Eukaryota > Metazoa > Annelida > Polychaeta > Terebellida > Alvinellidae > Paralvinella > Paralvinella palmiformis. The sequence continues at coordinate 677,415 of JAODUP010000119.1, read as the reverse complement.
TGAGGGCCACCACAAACACGAGAATCCTTACCGCACCCGAGCCGGCCGTGCCGTGAAGCCAAGAGACATACTGGACTTATAAATCTTTGAGACACATTGGGAAATGCACAGCCAAATTTCGAAATTTTACAATTAATTATGCCGTCGTTTGACATTTGTTTATTCTTGATAATTACCTCCAGCTGTGTTGCAGGTTTTTTGTTAAATGGACGTTTTCTCTCTTTTTTGCATAAGAGGGGAGATGTTGATGGGTTTAGCGGCTAGCGTACTTGGGATGAAGCTAGGAAGCTTCCGGTTGTACTTGCGGAGAATAAACCTACACAACAGATGGACGAAAATACTTAATTTCTAATTTAAAAAAAATGTATATGGAATTTTATATTCTGAAATAAATAAAAACACTGAGGATAACACAAAAAGCAGCAAACTTATTTCTATTGAGTGGTCCTCTACACATCAAGTGGCAAAACACAGGTATGACTAGTGAAATATAAAATTTAATTTAGAAAAATAAAACCAGAATATAACATAGATCAGATCGAGTTGCTATCAAAAGTGGCATTGTAATAATATATACAAATTATAAATAAATAAAAGGATTAAAATAAAAATTCTCATATTTACCATAGAGCCAATTTAACCCTTTACCCCTTTTTAAAATCATATTTTGACTTGATGGACTGGAGGTTTGGTTGAAGACTATTTTATGGTTTTCAGGCAGTATACTCGGCTCCTCAATGTTTTACATGAGGGACTATTATAGCATGTTGACTGAATATGGTGTTGAGATCATGCCCGATCCTTAGCATGGATATTTGAAGATAATTTGCAGCATAGTCATTTATGAATTTGAACATGTGGTTTAATTTTAAGTGATTTACCCTTACTTAGAATTTTGGATTTTAAATGTTTTGTTAAACCAGAATACGAATAGAATGAAACATAATCAAACTGGCATTGAATGAGGGCAGTTACCAAAAGTTTTTAGTTTCTAAATTAAAAGATTTCGTATTTCAAAATTTACCATTTGTTTTGGTAATGAGTTTCCTAGGTATGCTCTCCCCTGACAAATACTGGTCCAGATCCACCCCCAAATATTTGACCAATGGTCTGTTAGCTAATATGCTCCCTGCACATTCTATAGTAAGCTATAGCATAGGATAGATTCAGTCTTACCCAAATGTAGTGACAATTTAATGCCAATGAGCCACTCTCTCTTATGGACTCTAATACCTTAGAGAGGGTTATTTGAATTTGACTAACATCCTTGTCAGAGACTAGGATTGCAGTCATCCGCATATAAAAGCAACTTAAACTTTATTGTTGCGGGCAACCATTGACGTATCTTAGGAAGATGAGGGTTCCGAAAATGGACCATTGGGGGATGGCCACAAGTTACGTTGAGGGATGGAGAAGTAGCATCAACAATATTTACAACTTGTTCACGGCAAGTTAAATACGACTCGAACCAGACAATAGAGCGAGAGTTAAATCCAAGTGCCTTTAATTAATTCAACAATAATTGGTGGTTCACCGTATCAAAGGTCCAATATGACCATATCAGTGTAATTACCGCGATCACTTCCAGATGTTATATGGAGTAAACAGGTTGTTGATGCACCAAATTCATTTATGTATCGCCATACATTTCCCATTGTGATTGCCGTAAGTGTATTATGATTGATGTAAGCACATTATCAATTGTTTCAATTTGAAAACGTTTATTCACATTGGTCTCTGTGGTGTACTGGTATAAGCACTTGCCCGGGGATTCTAAATAACCCACTTTAAGTACCACTATTGTCAATTTTTGTTTTATGTTTTGCTGCGTCACAGGAATTTGTAAGGGCGCAAGTCACTTGTCAGAACAGGTCTTTATATTTGTTGGGAAAGTCAAATAGTATTTTACGAATTAATCTATTTATATGAGGACACAGTTTTGTTTACCAGTATTCAATATTCAGTACAGTAAACGTATAGTCAATGCACGTGGTTTAGCGGTAGCGTGTTTGACCAATTCTCTTTAATCCAGATAAAAATATCATCCTCTTAAATTCACACTCACAGATAAGGAAGCCAAAATGGTATATACACGACAAGAAATAAGTAAGAAAATAAAATAGATTACTACCACCTGAGTTCCGAATATCGGGGTGAGCATATCCCAAGGATGTTTCATCATTACCTTCGGAGGTCGCTCGGCCCATTTAGCCTTCCATGTGTACCAAAGTGGCCGTAAAACACCAATTACCAAGACCAGCACGTCTTACTGTTTTTTTGTTGATTCTAAATGGGTTTATCCCGAGCTGTTGTAGCTCATTTGTGACTTTGCAATGAAGGATGGATACATCTAGAATGTGGATTCAGGGATGTGCCATGTGTGTTTGGCCCCATCCCTTGTAAATTTAACTGGCATATTATCAAGTCCAGTACATAGCCTTACCAGGGTTGACTATTTCCAGACAACATCTTCACTAATTTGGGCCAAATTGAATGCATCCTTATTTACTTTATCCTCTGATAGAAGGAACCCAAAACGATATTGACCCAAACCAGCTGGTAATAATTAAACCAGCTTAGAAATTATTGTTGTGAAAAATTGGTTAAAATTTTCCGCAATTTGTCAAAGCATAAGTCATTAGTAATATTAAGTCCGATGTCATTTGATGGTATTATAGGATTTAGCAAAGGTTTCTGAAGAAGTCTGTTTAATTGATGTGCAAAATAAACCAAGATTCACCCTATGGTTTATTGAATCTCTCCAAGAAGAGTTTGCCCAAACATCAAATTAATGCTGTCCACTAATCGGCTTGTCACAACACTAGGAAATGGTAACTAAATTCTAAGAAATGGAAAAACAGAAAAAATGCAAGAAGCAGTGAAATAAAGAATTCTCAAACTGTTAATTCTACTTTAATTGGATGAATCTGGGATCAATATCAAGCTCCAGAACTAAATTATATTTACAGAAGACCATACGAAACTGAGCTTAAGCTACCAAACAAGTTTTATGATGTGTTATAATTAATTATGATTTAATTGAGTTGTAAACGAAACTCTTATGATCGATTATTAAAGTAATTTAAATATTTCAATAATTCCAGACTATTTATATAAACGGCGGTGAAAACGACATTGGTTGGGACTATGATGCTCACTCATTAAAATAGTTTATTTTTTATTTTTTTATTCTGAACTCTTAATTATAAGGCCCAAGTATTGCCAGCTCCAGGAACAATTAAGCTTTCAAGTATGCATGGAACGCGGCTTTTAAACTTGTATATATTTATATGTGTACGTCAGGCATGAATATGTGTCAGGCATGAAGTAATCGGAATCGTATCCAGCTGTAATAAATTACATTAGGGTTGGGCAAAACACACCCTCCGGATACCAAGCCACGAACACTGAAAACTGAGGGTACTCAAATAAACGCATTTTACGTTTTTATAGTGCATTTATATAAATATGGTAAGGTGGCCCCTCTCGGTGCCGTCTTTCCCCACATGCTAGTTTCATTTAATAGACTAGACTAGCTTACTGATGCAACATATTACCCACATGGAACGATATTTATATGGGCTATCGACGGTAGATGTAAGCCTTTGAACTAGCTGAACGACTTGACATCAAGCACAACTTGAATTCCGAAAAGAAGGTGGTTGGTGGCAATTGATTGCAAGGCTTCTTCAATCTTCAGTCGTCATCCAAAAAGCAAAAGTTGAAAACAAATTCAAATTTTACAAAACATAACTTAAACGTTACAACTACTCAACAAATAGAATTTGGAATATCCAGAAGCCGAGTAAGATCATTGCCACAAAAGGAATTCGACAGGTGGGAAAAGTGACAGGTGTTGAGCGTGGCTGCACTGTAATTGTCATCTGTGCAATCAATACCGCGGACACGTATCCGCCACCGTTGATGATTTTCTCCAGGAAAAGGATGGCAGAGTCCTTGGTGACTGGCGCAACTTCACAGTCAGTCGGCAACAACAGACCACGCGAAGTGTGTGTTCATTACCAAGGCTGTAAGAAATGGCCACACAGAGATTGTACAGAATGTCAGACCTGATTTATTTGTCCCAGCTGTCAGTTAGACAATTACTAATATCTGATTCAAGGCTATACATATACCAGTTAGATACAAAATGACCCCTTGGATAAATATATTTGATTAAAAATAGCATTTTCAAAAAATAATTTTCATCAGAAATAGACAACAAATCATAGTCCATCAATACCCCTATCACATGATTGTATTAAAATGCAAAAATGTTGACTATGAAAAAAATATATACTAAATTCCACTTAAGGGGTACGTATTGCCCCACAAGTTATATGGAATTATAATTGGTAATTACCTAAATTCAGGATTACACTTGGTGCTTGATTATGTACTATGATATCATGTCATTACTATCATCACTATGATATTAACCATATATATGCAAACAATTCCAAATATGTTAAGGAACCTAATTGTACGATAATAGGGGATCCTACTTATGATATTATGAAAATAATAAATCTATAAAAATTGTACTTACATGATTTTTCATGTCTGCAATTTACGGAATTTACGGTTAACACTTAACAAGGAGAATAATTTTATAATTACAGTCATATCTGTTAATTATGAAATGAGTACAATACGTTAAATAAGAGAATAGCAATGACAGATCACATCCATTTTGAGACAATATACAGTGTATTTATTCTTGTAGTTGTATTTATGATTAAATTTACAATGATTAATTTAATTATATTTGTAATTACCCCCTGCTCTGCTGTGTGTACGTGTGGGTTGTGTGTGTGTGTGTTTTAGCTGTGTATTATAAGGCACAGGCACAGAGAATCTCGAACCGTGAATTCAAACTCTGGACGTTTCTTCAGGGGACTGAATCCAGAGTGGCGACTTTTCTTGCTGAGACAAGTGTAATGTCTCACCAGTCCCTAAGCCGCCAAGCAAAATCAAAATACGAATCACCTACAGCCGTGGAGTTTGTGTGTGTGTGTGTGTGTGTGCACGCCCGCCAGGATGGAGGGAGGGAGGGAAGCATTCATGGATGGATGGACACACGTGCGGACAGATGGATGGAAAGACGCCCGCCCGCACGAATGGATGGATTCATGCATGCATGCATGAACAGATAGATGGAAGCACACACACACACACACACACACACACACCAAGAGAGAGAGAGAGAGAGAGAGAGAGACATGATTGGATGGACGCGCACACGCACACAGACACATGCACACACACACACACACACATGCATATACGCATGTACATACCTACACGTACATGAACCTAAACATACATAAGTTTAAACATATACAAAGCAAAACGTCTTTAGACCTTTATAAAAATGAGCCATAGACATTGATAATATTTCTGGGCTACTCATTAAACCCCTCAGGTATCCAGCCAATTCCTCTATCGTATAATAGCAGATGTATGGCACCCACAAAGAAGCGGAAGTATGTATTTGTATTATGCGTAAATACTTTCTAAATATACCATTTGACACCACAGCTGGCAGTAAACAATGATAGGTTATTATACATGTACAAGATCATTAATTTGACAACAACAATTTGCAGTCAATAGCAATTTGCTGTGGTACAGAAGAAACATATACATAGCAACACTTTGATACCATAAATATTGATCTCAATCTTTTTATTCTTGTGGTGTCACGCAGTTTCGAATTGAACTCGTGACAAATTAGTCTAAATTAAAGCGCCTATCTGTGTGCTATCCATAATGTCAGGCAGATCTCCCATACTGCAAATGACACATTGGGATTATAATGGAGTACGGACAGTTACTCACCCGGACAGTTGCTCACTGGACAGTTGCTCACCTGGACACATGCTCACCAAGTAAATTAAAAAGTGGACACTTGCTCACCAGTGAAATTTTAATGAGAACAAATTTAAAATAGTAAATGATTTCTAATTCAGAAATATATTTTTTAGTATCTTACTACCTATATAATTATTGGGATGAATAGTACCAATTTTTGGGGGAATTAAAGTGCAGAGATTATTTTATTTTATTAATATAACTATATGCATTTTTTATATATAGTATATATATATATATATATATATATATATATATATATATCCACAAAAAAATCTACACCTCCATAAACCTTTACACACATAAACTCAAACATTAAAAAAAACGCATAGACCTATCAATAAATAGGTCTTATAGACATTGACAATAAGTATGGACTACTCGACAGCCTGTGGTAGGTGAAAAATGTGTCACGCTCATAGGGAAGGAACGGAAGTACGTACGTATAGGAAGAGTAAACAAATATTTACTTTTACAATTTACTCAGATAGGGTAGATAACCAATCATTAATAAACAACGTTTCTGCTATGGTTCAAATTTAGCCACTTTCCTCAGCAAATAGACAAAAATTGTATGTTTTCACTCTATCACTTGTTGACAAGCGGTTACTGAATCAGGTTATTTAGCAAATCTCTTTTCTCCGTCTTTTAAATTACTCTGACATTTGTGTAACAGGACATGTAAATAGCATGTATTTAGCCTTATTTAGTTTGATTCATATCGAGCAATCATTTATTATTATTTAATGTCGATTTTAGTTCATGGCCAAGCATATATAGTTACATCATGATTTCCTATCATGGTTCATCCGTTTTGTAAATTTCCTCAGTATAATATTATTGTTGTTGGCAACAGCATAGACAAATAGTTATTGTGTGCTGTGCACACGGCACTTCAGTTACACTTGACAACAGTATGTTAGAGAGGAAATTTTAAATCAGTTTGAGCCATTGACCTGATGCCAAGACTCCATTGAGTAACAGCTAATTTAGTACAATATATACAAGGTTCAACATTTTATACTAGGGTTATTGAATACGCTTATTAGTTCTCATCCCAGGCTGTTACTTGTGTTTGTCGTTGCTTGGTTCATGTGACTCTTGTGGCCTCTAGAAGCTATCCAGTGTGAAGCTTGTTTAATGTATTATGGTAGCTATGATTTACAGGTTTGCTATGTAGAGGTATATATTTTCATAAGTTTGTATAAGGGGTGATGATGTAAGGTATTATTGTTCTTTTCAGATGTAAATACGTTTAACTTGGATTTAATTAAGTATTAAAATATGTAATGAGTAAGAGTTATCTCCACGAATAACTGATTTAATATGATTAGTATCGTAATGTTGTATCATTATATTTGGTATGTCTTGGATTAATTAATAAGTAGTCTAGAACTACGTAGTATCTGTATATTTGTTTATCTTTAATTCAATCCACATCTGTGATAATTATTTCAAATCCTATATTTATTGTTATTTTTATTGTTATTATAAAGGAGCCTATATTGAAAGAGTTTTACTCTCCACCTGGTAAATAAACACTTAAAGAACTAGTAGTTATTTTGTTGCGGATGCGAGTCACTGCCAACACACACACACACACACACACACACACACACACACACACACACACACACACACACACAGATATATACACACACATATATCATCATCATCATCATCATCATCATGACTACACAGGCAGAAAGAAAAAAAAACACACACACACACTGTGAGAGAGAGAGAACGCACCTACAACACCCAGCCAACACACAAAAACAGGACCAACACAAAGAACAAGGCAAATTGTTTCTGAGAACTTAATGAAATTCATAAACAATTATCTTAACAACTTGTCGCACAAATTAAGTGTCTCGGGTGGAAATATAGATAATGGTTTTTAAATTTTTGTAAGCTTAAGTCGATGATATAGTGTTAATTACGTTGTTATTGTTGATGGAGTCAAATATAATCCTGTCGGTTTTTAGCATTGTCCCACTAGTTGTGAATAGTCTCTATTAGTGACATCTGGTGGCAGTCTGTAAAACTACCGTTGTGGGCGACGATCAGCGTATCTTTTCACTGTTATTGTTTTCTGTGTTACTTATTCCGATGGCGTATTCACATAGATTTCTCACACTGCCAAAAATGCCAAACAAATCATACTGCACAGCATTTTAGACACATCGTCGGTAAATATTTATGAACGGTAACATATGTAAAATTATATTAATACCCTTGCTAATATACTTCCTTATATTATGCACAAAACTGTTAGAGTATGCGATAAAATCATGCTGACTAGCAGCTGCTATCTGGATTGATCGCTAAATTGAGCCAGTTCCAAGTATACGTCTATCCATAACAGCTCATAAAATGGTAATGCGGCACATTGCACATGCACTGTGAATATTATACATTATAGTGAATATCAACCGACAGTAATTCAATTACAGGGACTGCCAAGGGAAACAAACCCCACAAACACCGATCTGAGCTGGATTCGAACCCACAAATCCGAGGTTTGAAGCGTGCTGCTCTAACCACTGAGCCATGAGAACCACCTAGAATTAGCGATAAATAGACCCATTGCATGATGACGTCAAAAGCCAAAACAAACCAGGCGCTGTTTGCGTTGTGGGATTTACAGGGGTCCGCTGAGCGATAATACCGTGATAATCTCCCCATTCTGGGTTTTACACGAAATTAAAACATGTTTTGGTTATGTTTTAAATGTAAAGTTCCTTTGTTCTAGCGTTGAATAAGGCGTTATATAAAACATTTTTATTATTATGTAGGATTATGTCTAAGCGGAGTGTTGAACGAGTGGAGTTCTATCCAGTCTGTACTTGTTTAGTGGTATTGTTTCAAGTGGAGTCTTCCCGGTGGGATTATGTCTTGTTACCCACATGACCATTGAACCATGATGCCCACGTTATAAAAAAAAAAAATCTTCGAAAGAGAAAATTAAAAAATATGTTTGAAAGAGAAAATTAAGGTTTATGTTAATTATCACACGACTTAAAGGAAAAGTACTGACGCCAATACTTCGGTTTACGCTAATATATAATCATAATGTACTGTATAGCAATATGTGGGTGATATTTGTGCCGTATTTATGGAATCATAAAAGTCATGCGATGATATAGCTCATATATATATATATATATATATATATATATATATGGATTTCTGTTCTGTAAACTACTAAATAATTATAGAATATAATATCACACTCTAAAGGGATATCCGTACGAAGTATGATTTAATGTGTATATATATATATATATATATATATATATAATTATATAATGTCGGCCACATATTGCTATATATACAATAACATAAACAACCATAAAACCACCCGCTGATTTAATTTTTTCTCAGCTTTGGTGTAGTATTTAGACATACCCATCCTCTTTTATCGGTAATAAAGAATGACCCGTTTCCTCGACCTAATTTGACATTTCATTTGTTATGAAGCAGTTGGCAGAGTTGCGAAGTTTAGATGATTGGATATTTGAAGCTTTTAACAAGTATTATACGAGTTCTTTTAAATTAGCTAACATGACAGGTTAGAGTACATTTTTATTTGTGTATTTGAATAGATAATGCGATCATTTATTAAACATTTAGAGTATAGATCTACATAGAATGATAGAATCATCATATAATAAATATTTGACGTGTAATACCATATTTCATACTCATAGTCATAGTCATACTCATAACAGATCTGTAGACTCCTACATAGAAGTAATAGAATCTACTATCTAGATCTACAATTTTACACCATGATCATGATTCATGTGACATGTCTGATCAGGAATAGATATATCATATAATATATACAAGACTAGAGACTAACATAAGAGTTGCTGCCTGATTCTTATCCATGTCATGTGGTCAAGGCATACCATAGTATTAGTATGATAGTAATAATAATACAAAGTGGTTACGTATCCGAGCATCTGAACCTTGTACCTCAGTGTTATACTTCTAGGTCCGAGCACTCGATGTGCATGTGCCAATTATTCCTCGTTTGCTATTACTTCTGCTCAAATATGGAGGCTGAGCATATGTAGTAGTTATATTTGGGTTGAAAGTAGATGATAGTTTTGATGAGGTACAAGCAAAAATTAAAGAAATAGACGATCGATAGAACAGCCATGCTGCTTTACATATAATCGTGGTTCCCAGATGTCCTAGAAAACTTGGAATATAACAAATTAATTTTCCCGGTTCTGGAAATGTCTTTGAATTTGACAAAATCTGAAACTCTCACGGAAAAAATACTGCCCTTGGAAAAACCCCACTTAGAATAAAAAAGTGAATAAATAGTATACCAGTAGAAAATAATATTTCCTTGGCTGCAGGAATCATAAAATAATGCATTTCTTATAAATGTCAGATTTTCTTTTTAATCTAATGATAATGTTTATTAATCTAATATCTTTAGTAAATGCTAGTTGCAAATGAAATTGCTCAGATTTACAATAATATTGATGATGCATAGTTCACATGCTGAATGCTCGGATCTTTATCACCAACAACGAACATGATTCCGATGCTTGGCTTGTTGATCCGCGTCCAAGCACCGGAAACACCTGATCTTGGCACACACGCGTAGAGTGCTCGGACCTCTATCAGCAACGAACACGATTCCGATGCTCGGATACGTAACAACAGCCATAATAATAATATGTAACATTTATATAGGATCCTATCCAGCTAGATAGCTGCTCTAAGACTAAGACACTTTACAGTATTATTATCCAGACACAGTGACACACCTCAATTCCAAAGGGAGCGTATAATGCATGTTCCCATTATAGGCTCAAAAGAATTAATCAGATTCGGACACATAGCCATCATGTCTCATTTCTGACTGAGTGAACCAGTCCCCCCATATGACCTGGGCTGTTTCGAATGTTTGCCTCTTAGCAATCCTGAAATCCATCTCTGTATCACTCTTTCAATCATTCAGGTAGGGAGTAGCAAATCAAATGCTTTCATGTAGTCCATGAAAATGAGATTTAGATAACCCTCAAAATTTAGAATTTCAATCCATTTAGCCATTACACTGATGAGCTAGAGTGCTATAGATCTGTGTTGTTAATAATTAAGAAGATGATCTGTTATCATGTTCTTTAGCAGGTGAATTCCCCTGAGAACACGATTTAGTTTGTAGACTGAATATCCGGTGACTCATTGATCAAGCCTATAAAAAAATTATCTTTTTAATCATTGTTCTAAAATGTGCTGAATTCTTATCATAATTTCCAGTAATGACTAAACATCATTTCTGTTGTTGGAGAAATTTTGGCTGATATTTTATTTCAAGATCATGGGATGGATAGCAACTTGAATTATTGATATTTGGTTGATTTATTATCATCTTATTCTATATGATTATATAATTTCTTATTTAGTGGTGTACCTGGTCTTTTCTCTTCCAAATTTGGTATATCTAAGTCTCGTTCTTTGGTGTAAATGCTATTGAATATTTGTGATAAAATCACTGCCTTTTTTTTCAGAGCAGTATTTGTCATCGTTTACAATTTGGTCTGATGTATATGGAGAATGTTTTTGAGCTGTGTCTGGCATGCCATTGTATGAGCTGTTCTTTTCTCCAGCCTTTGGTTTATGGCTCCGGCTTCATTTCTTTAATTGTTACTTTCTGTTTTGCGTAATTTTTTCTTCCCTGTACCGTTGTCATGTTTTACTCACGTTCCTTCGCTGAGGCATACATTTCTGAATTCTATTCCTTTCTGTTACATTCAGTAGTGTTTTCTTTTGTGTTGTCCACTGCTTATTGGTGGAGGATGGCATATGCCGAGTATTCCTCTTTTCTTGCCACAGATGAATGATGACTAAGGATGCTTTCTCTCGAGGTATAGGCAGCGGGAGAAACTGATGGACACCACTGTCACAGAGGCAAAATCAGTTATTGCCGGTAAACGTCTAATTGGTCATACATTGTTTCAGACTGGTTGTGTGGGCCACTCACCACTTTTAAATCATGCCATTATTAACATAGTTTATAGTTTAATGCTGTCATCATTGTTATTTGTTTATGCAAAACAGTTCAGTTTTTGGTTAGTTATCATCTGGTCCATGCTACACATTTAGTGAACTAGGATTGTACATATATAAATTAGTTATAAATTTTAATATATGTCTATCTTCATCTATTCGTTTAATAATGTCTGTGAGGAAGCATTATTTATTCTCAAGCATATCTACACAGACAGGCTGATATACGGCAATATAGTCAGCTCTGTTTGATTATTGTTCATTTTATTACTGTGTCCTAAACTTAGTCACAATGCTCTACTTTTGATTAGAATGTTCAATGTTAATGGCATCATTCTGGATAATAACACATACTTATTGTCCACTATTCAGGCAAACCTGTTCTCTCTATTTCAGAACATTATTTGCTGAGCTATTTTTGTTAATTTTCAAATGAGATAGGCTTAATGAATAAATTATGTATGCCTGTAAACAGTATCTCAGTTCATCAGCAGAAATGTTTCCATGTACATACTCCATGTTTTGGTTTACTTGTGGCGAAATCCATAACGGCAAGACTCGACCAGTGGGCCTCTTTTGTGTCAAGAGGCTGTAAAGGGAGTAGCATGCGCACAAGCACAAAAAGGATAACAAGATTATAGTCTCAAAATAATAAAAACTGTTGTTCTTGTAGTGTCAGTTTATTTTATGTGATGTATTTCTCCTTCAGATCTCCAAAGATGACAACTCGTAAAGAACAACATGAGAAAGTCAGAGTGCTGCTGAAAAATGCAGTCACCAGTCTATGTCGACAAGGTCTTGGTAACAATGCTGGGTTTAGCATCGAAGCCCTCATAGGAATCACATTAGAAGATGGAGATGTGATGCTGATATCTATCAATGAAACAGTAGACGATGGTACCATCTCAGCAGAACTGATGACGTTATCTGATGAAGAGCTCCAGCCATCATTTGACCACAATGATCCCACCTGGCCAAAAAAGAGACGTTTATTTTCACATTCACTGAGGTATGGTAGCAAGAGGAAAAGGGGGAAATTGCGGAAGGTGATTAGGAAAAGCCACTGCATTAAAGCTGAAAGGTTCACATCACCAGATGAAGGAGCAATATTTAAATCCATAGGAGAGAAATTGGAAGAAGGCTGTGTGGATGAAAAAAATCAGGTTGAAATTTTGGGAGATGAAAAGCCTTTACAGACTCTGAATAACTCCAAAGGGTGTCTTGATGCCATCCACCAGAATGCACTGTCTACTGATCCAGACACTGTGGTAATGTTATCTGAAGTTTTGTCAAGAATAACAGTCAATTAATAGATAATTGTTTTTTAAATAATATGATATAAATTTTGTACTGTTTTAGAACATCATATTGCTTGGCAAAATACTACCAGATTACAGTGAAATTGTTAATTTGGAGAAACTTTTGTAAAATAAGTCTTAATGATATTATAGTTGACATACATTGACTACCAGTTAGTAAATTTCAGTTGGATTTGTAATCAGTGTGGACTGTATTTATGTCAAAGAGTAGACCATACTTGGTGAGCCAGATTACAAAAGTAACTGCATGTAACTGAAGTCATTGGTTGAGTTTTAATTTAAATTCTTTAAATTAAAGGTTCACTCAGAATTGGGATTAGTTCATGGGGATCTTATTTGGTAGATGATGCTCGTTTATTAACAGAGAAAATAATAACTTGACAATCCAGGATAGATTACCAAATCATTACATTAGATGAGAAGGAAGTATTTGTTTGAACAATTCAACTTGGCCATTTGATATCTAATGTTACACAAAGACATTCATCTATAATATAATTTATAATGTGCCTTGTCATATGATTGACTGTAATATGTTACTATACAGATCCTATGATCGGTGGTCATATGAGCATAGCTTGTGTTAGTAATTATAATTTGGAGTCAGAGAATTAGTAAAGAATGATCTCGTTTAGTAGCCAGTTCTTAACCTTCTTTGTGGTTGATAAGAATGGAAATATTGTGTATTAACCAGCAAAGTAGGGTGTTTTGGGGAATTATATTATCTATGGTAAGTAATGGCTGGACACATATAGTTTGAGGTACCGGTAGCTTCCTTTGAAATGACCTTAAATACAGTTTGACTTATATACACAAGAGTCATGTTGTATTATTATAATAATTATAATAATATACAAAATATGTATATTGCCCTATATAGTCTGTAAGAAGATTACTTTAAATCTCTTAATAGGATAATATAATACAGATTTGGATGATTGCATTTTAATAAAAACATATGCAGTTAAATATATAGTACATTCAGATGAGATCAGCTGAAATAAAAAGGTTAGTTTTTTCCTTCTTGTAGTTAACAAGTGTTTTACACTTCCTGATGGTTAGTGGTGCACTTAAGAGTGATTCAGACTCAGACCTGAAAGACCTTGTTGGCTGAAACACAACAACAACTTCCTCCAAGTACGCAGGGACAGTCCCATGGATTGCATTGTATGCATACATCTGGATCCTATACTACTGCCTGTATATGACTAGAAGTCAATGCAGGGAGTTCAAGACCAGTGTTATGTAGTCTTATTTATAAGCACGGTTGACTAGTTGAGCAGTTGAATTGTGTACTCTTTGTAGACGCAGCCTGTATAGAAGAGTAATGCTGTAATCCAGCTGTGATGTTTTACGGATATGTACCAGTATTTTGCAAGCATCCTTTGTGATATAACCAATATTATGAATTTGGTAATAACAGGCTTTTGATATTGCATTTACTTGCCTCCCCATTGTCAGGGAAGTATCAAAGTATACTCAAACGTTTTTCACTGACTTTGCTACACAGACAGTTTTTTATCTGCCCGAAGGTGGATTTCCTCAGTTTTCTCCACCTGATGTTTACGTCAGAATATAACGAGTTCTCTCTTTTCCTGATTCAACATAAGCCCATTTACACTTATCCAAGCACTGATATCAGCCAAACAAGCTTCTAGTTTCTTTCAGATGTCTAACCATCTTTCTTTTGGGCACATAGCCAAATAAACCTGGCTATTGAATGCATAACAATGATACAACTAATTAATCAGCTACATATTTCATGAATCGGTTTGGAGTACAAACAGTACTTACATGGTCTCAGTATTTACATGGTACATCAAAATTTCAAACACTCCTGGAGTGCTCATTCCTACAGCAACACACTGAGCTCTGTCACTCCAGTATGACTGGGTTCAGGAGAGGGCACTTCTCATCACACAAGAGTGTTTGAGATGCTTTTGAAGTGACATTAAAAGCAGTGAGTCTAATGCTGTGATACACTTGTTATCTAATACTTCAGCAATGTCATGATGGACCTTTAGGATCACGGTCTCAATAGAGTAACCTTTATTGTAAGCTGACTGAAGATTATTATGTAATCTGTGATTACTCAAGTGAGTTTTTAGATGCTTAGCAGCCACTTTCTCAAGGACCTTAGACCAAAAAAGGCAAGTTAGATAAACGTCGGGAGTTTTCCAACATCTCTTTATCCAGATTCAGTTTCGTTAACACTGATCTGGTGATAGTGGTTTTAAAAAACAAATAAAGTGGATTCATGGACTCTACCGATGGTTTCTGTATAATTGCATTAATCAAAAGAAGTGTATATTCCAGCACTTCTTTCAACATATTTGTGGGCAGTGGGTCCAGTTCAGAGGATTGGTGAAGAATTCAGAATGTCACTTACCTCATCCTGAGTAGCAGGTACACATTGTGTAAGAGGCATTACTACTTATCAAAACAGTGTCATTCATGGGAGGTTTATGACTATCATTGGCATCTGTAATTGTTACAGTCTGCTTCGTGGAAAAATCAGTGAATTTGTTGGCCAGTTCATCATGAGATAAGCCACTAAATTGTTTTTGATCTTGTACTGACGTTTCTGACTACTTCGACACTCTGTTATTTTGTCTGAGTAATCGGTCCTCTTTGATATGAAAGTGTAACCATCTAACCTCACAACACTTTTCCTTCGTTCTTCACCATAGATTTTTAACTTTCCAATGCTCTTGCTTTACTTTCCATATTTCTTCTGTATACCAGGGAGCATTTTGTTATGATTATTCTTTGCTGCGATGCATGTTTTTCAATCAAAACCTTGATACCGGCAGTAACAAGAATGCACGAAATGGCAGTTATTTTACGTGGCTAAACTACCTCAAATGAGGGAGATGCATGCATATGGTCCATAATTTACTGTTTCGCCACGGGGGACTAATTCTAAATAAATTTAGAATTTACAATAGATGGCATATTCGTCGGAGGAAACCTCGTCAGTTGTCTGATTGGATGAAAAACTCCTCCTACTATATTGCCATGGCCGATATTCGAACCTCCCACACAACATGACCACGATGGCATGAATAAGAATGTCAAATGCTCTTGGTCTTACCCACTAGGCCATAGAGGTGGTTATTATAAATGCTTCCACAAGGTCATCTATAGTACCACTCATATTCAGGAGAGTGGTACTGGTAGATGACTGGATATCCTCAATGAAATCTGGCAAAGAAGTAGCACTGTTCCAAATGGAAAGTGATCTCCTTTTTGTGATGTTGCGTAGCACAGTCCATTGTTACATGAATGGCAAGATGGTCACATGAGTAATTTCCTTCGGTATCATGTAGACAGAGATGGACAGTTGAAGGGGCCATCTAGGTACCAGCTCAGACAGTACTTGGGCCCTTCCTGGAAGTATCGAGCCAAGTTTCTGTCATAGCTAGAATATCGATGTTATGAGAAGTCACCAAATCAGCAATTGACAATGATTTGTTCTTCACTAAGTGACAATTCAGACAAAAAAGAGTCAATTGTTTGATTGTCTAATTATCTGATATTATAAGTATGCAAAATCATCTGGTATTGTGAGTATCCAATTATCCGGTATTATGAGTATCTAATATTAGCTTGTGTTATGAGTATCAAGTAGTGTCTGGTATTATGACTATTTAGTATATGAGTATCTAATAGTACTTATGAATAGCTAGTATTTTGTGTATTTAGTATTATCTGGTATTATGAGTATCTATTATGAGTATCTAATATTTAATTATGTGAGAATCCACTATTATATGATAATATGAGTATGAAATATTGTCTGGAATTATGAGTATTCAGTGTTATCTTGTATTATGGGTATCCCATGTTATCTGGTATTGTGAGTATCTCATATATTATTGTATTATCTAATAATAGGAGAATCCACTAATATCTGATATTATAAGTACCTAATATTATCTGGTACTATGGGATTCCAGCATTATGATTATCTGATATTATGAATGACTAATATTATCTGATATGGTGAATATCCAGCATTGTCTCGTATTATGAGTTACTTATTATTATCTGATAATTTGGGTATTAAGTCTAATCTGAATGTAACTTCAGCATCCTAATCTACGAAAGTTTAGGGGAGGAGCTGGAGTTTGATCTGTTCGGGTCTTACAGCATCCTGAAGGGTTTCCATCCATGTTGCATCCCTATTTGAACAGTGAATATGGATGATAACAATATTTATAACTTAAACAATAATATGAATATCTTAAATTCTTGTCAGAATAAATGAAAAATAATGATAACTGATATATTATGATATAAATGGCTTAATAAATAATTTAAAAGTAAACAGCTAACTGACATATTTCAAGCTAAAGTACTTCATTTAAATATCTGATCATTTTCCTCTAAATTTGATAGTCTAACTACTCTCTTAGATAACTTGCAAATAAACAGATATGTGCATTATTATCATTATATGTTAGTTCTAAGCTATGGAATACCATTAAACTTAATACTGATGTGATATTGTAAAACAAATTAAACAATAACATAATATTTTGAGATTACAGTCTACACAACTCTGGTTCATGACTCGGACTGTATACTACTAACTGTGATGTAAGTTTTACATAAGTAATTTAGGTCATATGTCATTGTATGCAGTTCTGAAATAAATTGAATGATTCATTGATTTCAAACACTCTCTCAGTGGTTGCATAACATGCAAATATTTGTGGCTTACAGCGCCATTATGGTTATGCTTTCTTTGTTCAAACTGCTCTTTCATTATAGCAGTGATGGTAGAAAGAGTTGTGTCTGTAGGCTGGTATAACGTGTGGTTGCTGTAAAAAGTGGTACAATTACTTAGTTGAACGAGAAATTGTGGCAACCTGTGATAACATGTCTTTGTTGTTGTAGTATCTTCTAACATCACAAGGTTTTACCCCAGTTGCCATCTCTGGTGACTTGCCTGGTGCTTTTAGCGGGAACAAACATACATGATTAAACAATTTTTACTTGACTACGTACCAGGAGTTCTGATCTGCTGTAGTTTAATATCATGCTTCAGTGCACCTATAACCTGTCCAGAGTCATCACCTTGTTAATCCTGGAGAAAGTGATCCAGATAACTTTTAAAACTTATCCAAATTCCAAATAGTATTCCACTGCTGCTACACAATTATGGAAATTTTCAGCTTTAAAGACACATGGAATGAAGCAGATTTACCACTTTTATGGAGAGAATTAATAGTGTGCTGTTCACCCAGCACTCGCTATTCCATATTGTAGATAACCATGTACGGTATATCTTTAGTAACACTTACTGCAACGTGTTATGATAAATTCTAAAAATTCATTGTTACTATCAATTTTATTTCTCATTTACCTTTCTAGGACATTGCAGATGAAGGTAAGACGAAACCTGTAGATACAAAAATTCCCCACGTAGGGCCATACAAATGTTCTGAGTGTTCTGTTGTGTACAAGTACCGCAAATGTTTGGTGGAGCATTGGATGAAGGCTCACAACAAGACAGAGGAGCAAGTACCAGAGTTACATGATTGGCCATGTAATAATTGTAACAGAGTCTTCCCGTCCAAGCGTTCACTGACCAGACACATTGTTATCCATTCAGAGAATCGTCCACGGCACCGTTGTCACATCTGCAGCAAAACATTCTCCTGTAAACGGCATGTTGAATTCCATGTCAGCACAGTTCATCAGGGTCATTATCCATTTGTCTGTGACTTTTGTGGTAAACAGGTAACAACAAAAGCAGCCTTGGAGGGACACATGGCTTCCAAACACTTGATAAACAAAATCAAATGTGAGAAGTGTAATCGTGAGTATGCAAGACCTGCTGCCCTGGCTTCACACGTCTGCACTGAGAAGCCAACACGTTTTGAAGAAACTGTTTGTCATATCTGTAAAAAGAGCTTTGATTTACCTAAGAGACTCACCCAGCACATGGCTAAACATTCAGAGCCACGTTTCCAGTGCGAACAGTGTGGACGTAATTTCAAGTGGGCATCTTCTCTACAAGCACACAAGGTGGCTGCCCATTCTCTGGATGGTTCTCCTGTTTTACACGAACAACAACAGCAACAAGCACAGCTAGAACAGCCATCATTTAATCCAAAGCCAAGTGCAGTGATCTCTTCTCCAGTGTAAGCAGATACTGATTAAAATGGCATTGTTTTAACAGCAAAATTAGAATTTCTCTCTTCAATGGAGTAATGCAGTGATTTAATATATTTTTAGGTTATATGATGCTTACTTTACTTTTTATTTTGGACAGGCTTCCATCAGTGCCAGAGCAGACTAAAGAATCCCACGTACACTCAATTCTGACACTGAATGAACTGTCTGTGTTCGCTCAGCATCAGAACTCACATGCGCCTCCATTGGGAAGCCAGTTAACTGAGCATCAGCACCTTGTGTCAGTTTTACCGACTATTCCTCTTGAAGTCCCAAATCAACACGTGGTGGAAACTACGCTCTCACATCAACATGCTCAGGGTACTACAGAAGTAACATCTACTGGTGGCCAATCATACTTAACTGGATTACCAACATCAACAGATATAGGTCAAATGCAAACAGCTTGGCAGGCTTCTTTTGTGGACCAGACGACCTCTGCCACAGATTCTCGCATACAACCACCTGCACAGTAACATCACAATTATGGTAATGCAGGTGTGGAATGTAGCAATACTGTTATTTGCTCTGTTCCAGTTTAATTTGACGCAAAGAAAAATGGTGAATTTGTCATTTTGGATGTAAAGCCAATAATATAATTTGGCAGGTTTGCTCATCAGAAAATTAATTTATTTATGAAAGTTTTAATTATTCAGAATCTACCCAAGCAATTCATTGATCTTAATTTTTTGATGAGAGGCACTTAATGTAAATGGCTTTTTAGCAATTCAGCAACTTTATAGCAATTAAATTGTGCTGAAATTAAATAAATTGGGATGAAATAACAGTTAATCCACTCTTAAGCTGATTTAAAGTCACAGTACAGCACCTGTGAATGGATCCTGCTAGTAAATATATTATTATTATTGACTAATCCTAATTGCCAATTATAAGTCGGATACTAATCAGTATCAATGTACTCAGCTGAACTCAAGTCTGTTTAAAAATTCATTGTGTAAATTAATGGTCACCATAAACTGCCTTTAGTTAAAGTATTTTACAGAGCTTGTATTGATCATAATGGTTTGAATGTGTAATTGTGTGTGTGTGTGTGGCAGCAACATTTCTGTTAGATGCAACAGGATAGATTTGTCATTTTCTGGCAATTTGTTCGGCCATTCTTTCCTGTTTATTAAATTAAACTAGTTTATGATATTTATCCTGCAAAATGCTTTCCAGATTGTTAGAATGATAACATTGTATAATGTGTGTTAGTTAATGGTGATGTGATAAAAAAATTATTTATTTATTGTGCAGAATTCTTTTTTCATAAGACACTAAGACATCAAGATTATTTAGGATAATTATTTTATTATTACATTATTTATTTATTAAACAGTCATGTATATTATTTTGTGTCTCATTATCATAAATCACACTTTTTGTTACGGACGTTATGATGAGGCTGGTGGTGAGGCGGGAATGAAAATGGATGAAATTCGAAGAGAATGATCTGTTTTGCACTTAGTAGAAGTTGTTTCTGAATTATAAAAAAATTGTCTAATGAATCATGACTTTATGAACATTTCTCTTGAAGTGTTAGTGATATTTGGGCCACAGCCCAGTTCTGTATTTTTGCTTCATATATCTTCAAGTTTGGTGCACATCATTTCACTTATGACTGCATGCTTCATTATTGTTTAATCAACAACTGTGGTTCAGCATATTTTTGATACAAATGTTTAGTGTGTAGTAATATTGCTTCTGTGATGGCTCTCATTGCTGACTGCCAGTAGAAATACCCCCTGTTTAAGCCGTAATTCAAGCCCAGTGCTGTTTATTGATTACTAAAACATACCATAATCAAAATATTCACAGAGCTATGTTCTCAATGCGGCAGTTTAGACTGAGAGACTCGTCAAGTCATAATAAATTTATTGACCCTTTTGTCACAAACTTTACAACAAGGGTGGTGATATTGTTAATTTATTTTAAACCAAAAATATTATCTATACTTCTGTACTTGATGAATCCTCTTAAATGAAAATGATTTGGATCAGATAATCTGTAACAACTGGCTTCTTGGTGCATTTATACAGGCGCCTAGTATATTGTTTTAATATATTGATACACGGTAACCATATTAGCTCAGGAAATATTTATTGCTGAAAGCATGATTATCAATGCTCTATTGGTGCTATTACTTGTTGCATGTTCACACACGTGCACGTTCTTACCATTATTGTTTTTTGAGTCAGCCATAAAGTCAAACTGAACACTTTAATTATGGTCAATGTGGATCATAACGTTAACCAAAATTCATTGAACCTGGCATCCCTTAGATATTGAAACAACGAGTTTAGTTGTTTAATCCCAGCACTGGTGACACCTGAGACATGTGGTCAAGCAGTGTCTACATAGTAAAACACATACCACAAACACTGGTATGAGCTGGATACAAACTCATAACATGGAGGTTTGCAGTACAGTGCATTAACCACTGTGCTACATTGTTTTTGTTTTAAATAACTTGATTAGTTTGATTTATTTTACAATTATGTCACATAGTAACTTGGAGATTGATGAGACATTATTTGTTTTAAGATAAGAAATTTACATTCTAGATTCAGTCCCCTGAAGAAATAGCCAAAAATATGTTATGGGTTTTGATTTTTCTTCCAGTGCTTTATCACACAATAGAACACACACATACACACACACAGGTGAAGATATAGAATTTATTTTATACATGTTAATTATATTTTTAAAGGAATAGTTCACCTTCATTTCAAAATGATACAAATATGCTTACCCAAATTATAAATGATGTCAAAATATGAACATGATTAACCACATATAATACAATCCAGTTCAAAGTGATGAATATTGGTCTGTGGGTGCCGCCATTTTTAAGCCAGACACTGATCAAATGCTTCTGAAATCTTGTGTCACTTAATACAAACTGTTTGTATTACCCAGACAGAACACGTGACATTGTTCCTTCTCACCATATAATCTGGCATTCGAGAAAGTCGTAATGGCTACCCTCCAGTAACTAGGATTATTTCCTTGTAAGTAAGATACCAAATAGAGTTTATCATTATTATTGTCGGATTTGTGGTTAAATTTATAAGTATTAGACACTTAACTTATAGTATCTGAGTTTAAACTGTTCCTTCAACTGTTTAATCCAATCCTAGATCATAGGTAAAAATAGAATTAAGAAATACTTACCATGTTTATTGGAACAGTTAGAGAGATATTATGTGTGGTTAGAACTATTTCCTGCCATTTCCCAATCTAAAAGAAGTTACCTGAATATTTTTCTGTTGATATATGTTTTGAGCGAATATAACATATTTCTTTATGTAGATCAAATTATTTTGTCTGTAATGATATTTTGATGGACTATATTCACTTACCACTTTACAATACTGAAATGAATATGGCCTAAAGCATGTTTAGCCCAATTAATCATTTAGTGTATTGTTCACTAGACCACCACATGATCGGAAAGTATTGTTAATGTTTCAGCATCATTTGTTAAGTTATTGAGTCTGATGTTGTTATGTGTCAAGCCAATTATAATACAAGTTTTGTATGTAAAAAAGGTTTTTAAGATGATTTTGAGAATATCTGTGAAAATGCACTGAACAAACAAATACCCATGTCTAAAGAATATGCCAATCAGAATCAATTGTCAGACTCTGTACACATCAATTTTAATTTTTAATATAGACTACTATTTCATCCAGAATTTTATATAGAAGTAAGCCATTGTCATACGAACCACAAATTGTTTGCCTGATGGAGTAAAATTTAATTACAACAGTAAATCATTAGATAAATTATAAACCTGACCGAACAATCAAATACAGTTATTATTATTATCATTTATAATTGAAATTAACTACTGCAGTTGTTTCAGATTGTCACGAAGATGACCTAGAATAATTCAGTCTATCATTGTAAGTCTTTTTTTCAAACAAACATGTCACAATGCCACTAAATAGTAATTAGATTATAACTGAAGTTTGGCTACTTATTCTTTACGGCATTGTTTAAAATATAGCCATTAATTGATTAGATCACGTTGTAATGGTTCTTTAAGAGAGCTCTCTTAAGGCATATGGTGACTGGGATAGATTATATTGCGTTAAACCTAAATATTCAGTCTGGGTGTAGATTAACTTAGTTAATTTCAAATAATGATTGTATTATTCTAGTCTAATTTAAAGATGTGTTGTATTGTTTATTGTTGTTTATAATGTGAATGCATTCAGAATAATTGGTATTCGTTTCTTAAAATTTTCCTTGTATGTCGTCAACGTAATATTTTAGTTTATGTTGGTTGTTTTATTTCATTTTTAATGTGATTATATCAAAATACTTTTGTATTCTGAACGTTCACTACGCCCCCCCCCCCTTTATTAATACCACAATAAAATAGTTAATTACATTCAGCCACCTTACCGGTACTATGTTATTCTCGTCTCTGTACACCGGCCCATTTAGTCTACCTTGTACACAAAAGTTGCTATAAAACATTAATCATCGTCTCTGTACATCACTATTGTCAGAAAACGCCGTATAAAAGGAATGAAATTCAACAAATGGGAAAAACTTGACTTCTTTTTCTCGTAATCATATTGAAACTTTTCTTTAAAAAGTTCTCTGGACTCGGGAAGTGTTTTAAACTGAAAAATTTGTTTAAACATATTGTATAATTAGTCCTTTGGGTGACTTTCAGGTGAGTATTCTCGCTGTGTTGTTTCTTGCGTGGTCGTGTATCGTAGGTTATTTCGAGCTCCCTTCAGCTGAAAGAAAAGTGCCCAGTCGTGTGGCTTCCGTGATCTTGTGGCATTCACCACATGACGTCATATGTCCTCGTGATGAAGGCCCTTCCTCTTCGAGGCAAGTGTTCTCCGTAAATTCTGTTGTCAACGTTTCTATGGCGAGTAGGGTTATTTACGAGGTGTGGGGCTAGCTCCATACTCGTCCCTCCTCTTTTCTCATCCTGGCTCGAGACCGGCCACAGGGGATTGATGATTTACGGCCACTTTTGTACACATGTTAGGCTAAATGGGCCGAGCGACCTCCGAAGCTAGTGAAGCGAAGTCAAAGATGAAACATCCTTCGGATATGCTCACCCTGAGATTCGAACTCAGGTGGTAGTGATCTGTGATCCAACGCGCTACCAGTTAGACCACGGAATCAACCTGGGCCAAGGCGGAGTTGTTAACTGATCTACCTATTATACATTAGATAAAGACGTGCCAACAAGTCAAAATCAGTTATATATATTGCAGGTATACATAGTTCATACTGGTTCCTGCTGAGAATACGATGGCAAATAGAACGTTTGGTTTACCCGATCGTGTTACCCGAAAACTTGCAGTAAATGTATTTTATTTTCTTACTTATTTCTTGTTGTATGTACGCCATTTTGGCTTCCTTGTCTGTCAGCATGAATTTAGGAAGATAATATCTTTATCTGGATTAAAGAGATTTAGTTCGAACAATATATGACACTATCCGCCGCTCGTGTATATTTTAATTTGACAGAATGTTTGATAACGTCTGGCAGATGATAAATTCTTCATCTCTTTCACTATGATTTTGTCCGATGTTAGTGTACTCATGTTATGATCCGCGCCACACCAAGAAGGTGTCATACATGCCTGCAATAGGACATATCGAGCTATCAATTCAATGGATGGTGAAGCTCATCAAGCATATGCAATACACCCAAAGAGCCATTGACTAAAATATAAAACTGTCAATGGAATAACATCATTTGGATACAAAGTGCCGAAGTTAGTGGATAGCGTGACCTTCTCTTGAAGAGTTTCTGTCCAGATTAAATGTTTAATTCATGATGTTGATTCACTTGTGAGGTTTCGGTTTCGTTTTGTAGCACGTCGTTAGTGTACTCGTGTGCTTGTCTTGTTAGCGCACTGAGCAGAATTATGTGATCACAATTATTGTTCAGATCGAGACTGCCATGGAAGCCCCTAATCCTTGAACTATATAACAACATACTACCATAACGAGTCATACACGCGACACCTCATAATGATTGATTGACCAAGGAAATGTATTGGTTATGGAAATGATAGATTATATTACAGTACTGATTTGTTTATGCTAAGGACTGAGGTTAGTTGAATTCAATATAGCTTCATATAATCCATGTTATCTGATATATCTGATAGTTACACTATTCAGACTGTTCTAGGTGAAACAAAACGTATCCACAATCAACATATCGTATCACATTGTGCATTTTCCAAAAGTGAACATGATTAAATTAAAAAACAGTCTCAAATTATTTTGAAATCTTCTTTTCAAGCCAGCAACTGATGTTGATAAATTAACCTCTCGGATTGAATCCACCTGAAATGATTGGAGGTGTTACCAAACTGATAAATATCTCGTTATCTACTGATACCTTAGCTTTAATATCGAACTCCGTCGCTGTTGAAAGTCTAATGAAAGGACTCGGCCGTCAACCTTCTACCGAAACGTATTTGTTATGCCAGGTCAGTCTCATCAGTTTGGAATTCAGGTAATTTATAGTTGATTATAGTGTATTAACTAATTAGTATTTATTACATTATAGATAGATAATAATCATCATCTATATTTAATAAAACGCCCTTACTAGCAGGAGCCATTCAAAGGCTCTGTACAAATAATATGTAATATAATAATACCCCAAATAATATGTATGTAAAAACCTGTAATGATTTAAAAGATAATAATTATTTAGCTGTGAAAGCAACTTTGAACAAGTGTGTTTTTAGAAGAGATTTAAAATTTTCAAGAGACGACGCATTTCTAATATCCGCCGGCAACATAAAGTGGGGGTTGCAACACTAAACACACAATCACCATATAACTTAAGCCGAGACACAGGCACCTGCAATAGTATCTGGCTGGATGAGCTGAGTTTTTTAGATGACTTTCTAATGGGCACCAGTTCAGACAGGTATTCTGGCGCCATATCATTAATAGATTTATAACTTATTAATAAAATCTTGAAATGGATACGCTGTCTAACAGGTAGCCAATGTAGTTTTTGAAGAATTGAGGTGATATGATCATATTTTCGAGTATTTGTCACTATGCGAAGTGCACTATTGTGAATTTGCTGAAGGCGATTAATGTCATAATCAGATATGCCATATAACAGGGAGTTACAATAATCTATACGAGATATAAGAAAGGCATGGACTACGGTTACAAGTGTTTCTTGTGTCAAGAATGCTTTTAAACGGTAGAAGTTCTTAAGATGGTAGTAGGCATCTCGGCATACTGATGTGACATGTTAATACATTGGTCAAAAATAACACTTATATTTTTTACTGGCCCATTGGGGTAATCGAAGATGCACCCATCTGCAATGCTGGTGTCTTTAGGGATTTAATACAATGTGGTGATGCCAAATATAAAATATTTGTTTTATTATCATTTAGTTTTAGAAGATTTTGACTCATCCATAGCCGAATATCGGCAATACAATGTTCTAAATTCTTCAAGGAAGAGGAGAAATTTAACTCATTGTCAGGATCTAGTGATATATACAGCTGTGTGTCATCAGCATACAAGTGATATTTAACCCCATATCGCTGCGCAATGATTCCAAGAGGACAGGATACATTCTGAAAACCAGAGGACCAAGTACTGAACCATGTGGTACACCATATTAACAATATAAGCTAATTGTTCTATAATAATAATGATTATCTGATATTAGATTATTTTGTTCAGTCGATTGAGATATGATATTATACTCGTTTAAATATGACCTCCATATGTAGGTCTGTAAGGAGTACATCGTTATGTTAGATTCTGTTTAGTGTGTGTGTGTGTGTGTGTGTGTGTGTGATATGTATGTCCAGCTCTGTTGTGGTGAGAACTTTGTTAGAATGTTAACTGGAGCTAGGAAACCTGATCGATTGTTTATAATAAATTTAAACAAAACAGATAGTGACTGAATTTTGTTTTATTGCTGTACCTCTATGCTTCGGCATCTATCAGATCAGATATCTAAAATAAAAAGGATACATTCGAAGAAACATAACTTTATCAGTGGTCCATCGTGTATTATATTCTGCATGTTAATAGCAATAATTAATAGATAACGCTTCTCAATATATATATATATATATATATATATATATATATATATATATATATATATATATATAAGACAAATAACATATGCATCTGCATAAACAAGAGTAGAACGAGCCCTATATATATATATATAACCTTCTTCTAAAGAACACTTGAAATATCGTGAAAGACACCAATAACCATTTTCAAGTAATATTTTGGCTGTTTCAAATAAGAGATCGTGATTTACTTGAAATAAAACGAGAAAACAACAACAAGGAATAAAGTAAAACAAGGAAGAGCACGTATTGCTTAAAGGAACAACTGTTACGATACAAATACAACAACGACTGTATTGAAGGTTGGTATAATGGGAAATATTCAATAATAGAAGTAATATCATAAAAAAACAAGTAAATAGACATTTTCCATGGAATACGATTATAATGATATATATATATATATATATATATATATATATATATATATATATATATATATTACAAATAATATATGGTAACCAGGAAATTAAAGAACACCAAGTTAGTGCTATATGGAATAATAAAAGAAAACAGAAAAGTTATTTTGACAAACTGAATATGGTGTTATGGTCTAAATATCAGAATACTTAGTTATCAGGTAGTTGGTGTATTGCAACCACTTTAATAACTGGCCATAAAACAGTAACATGTATCACTCAATGTATTAATTTTAACTAACATATAATAAGATTTTGATAAACATCGCTGTAGCGAAGCTGTATTACGTAGGTGGGTTATAGCTTATGTGTACCAGCGGGTGAGCAGGGTATATTACCTATGACAAGTTGGACTGTGGACTATGGACCTTTGATTGGACAATACAGTTTTAGTCCGCGAAACCCTTTTTATCATCTCTGCACATAGGACCTTCGTTGCTAGTCCAGGAAATATATCTGTTTACTTTATAACTCTACAAAAATCGAAACATCAAACAACAACATCGATAATATTAGACATTGGCAGCGGCCAATAACCACATAGAGAAAGAGGAAGCGAACATTAATAAGCTTAACATCATTATAAGCCTGATAAAAAGGGTCATATATATATATATATATATATATATATATATATAATGACACATCTACATATATATGTATGTACATTTTGAGTAAATGTGGGTTTCATTCGCAGACGAGTTATTTATCACACAAAAAGAGCCGCCCTGGTCACTCTTCTGCCATTGGATGGGGAATAGTTAGTCTAGACGTGAAAGTGCCGCCGAGTGGCAGCACCATCGAAGCAGAGCGCGAACACCGGTGCCCGCCCGCCAAAGTTAGTACTACAGCGCCTCTGCCGACTGAACGCCAATGGGAATGTCAAACGCGAACAACCTCAGCAGTTCACTACCATAAACTACATAAGACACTAATCAAATGGAAATATCCAGTATATTAGATACACTTAATATAGGCGTGACACGTATCAACGTTAGCCGCCATCTTGTAGTGCCATCGTGTCCAGACTATTGACAATATTCTATACTTTCTTCATATTTATAAATTCCACTATTCTCTCTCTCTCTGTCGCCAACACACATGCTTGCATACACGAAAGCATACATATATGCATTATATTTTCCTAATGTCACATAAATGGTATACGTCTTGTTTAACGATATCACTCTGTTCGTCCTTGTGTTTGTTGTTGTTTTGTTTAAGAACTGGTAACGTTCCGATGGACTTAGTAACCTCGTATCAACCCACGAGATTCAATTAACTTTGTGAAAATTCGGCATCATAAGTTGGGATCAGAATTTTGTATACAATCGACACTTTAGCTATGAGAATATTATGGCAAGTCAATCTATGGCGCTCTAGAGCGCAAACCATCCGAACTATTCGTGTTAATCGTATCGTCCAAACACGTACGAGAAGCTCACAGTACACCAATATCGAACCTATATTCTAAATAACATAATGAGGAATAACTCTAAATCGGACCCTAAAACGGCATTATTTTCAGTTACCATATCTATAGTACTTTACTACTTTACTACTTTACTATGCTGTACAAACATCTTAAACTCCCACCAACAAGATTTACAGCAACGACGACATCGTCCAATGTTCTCCGTACCCATGTCATGGCTCGCCTCTCAGACTTCTCGATTAACCCACCTCACCAGCTCTGCTCGACGAATGGGTTAGCCGGTTCTCTGGTGTCACGGTCGACTGGCGCCAATGGATTGGTTTGTTGTCGACGAGGTCTCGGTCTCGGGCGGGCAATGGATTTGTCTGGAGCGGCCACCGAAGGTTTGTAACTGGATCTGATCTGGTCCGTGGCAAACGGGTCTCCCTCGTCAGCCATATCCTGTACGTATCTCTTCGGGTGAGACTGCTGCTGATAAGCATCGGCTTCCGGTACCGACCCTCCTCGGTAAAGCTCCTGGTGTTGCCGTTCTTGTGACTGCCGCTGTTCCTGGTAATAGCCAAGATCATAGTTTTGATCGACTTCACTCTCTTCTCTGTTCTCCGGGAAGTTAGTGCCAGGATGATCCGGACCATAATGATCTCTCTCTTGTGGTTGCCCACCGTCTTTCGTCCCGAAGCGAATGCTGCCAGACTTATGTCTGGATCTCTGGTGTTCTCCAGACGTGTCCACGTCATCGGTAGGTTTCATGTACTCGCCAGGATCTGTACCACCTGTTTGGCTTGGTGGTCCACCAGGTGGCAGGACTGAGCTGTTTCCATTAGGAAGAGATTCGGGAAGCTTTTCAAAGGTTATCTTTTGCTCGCCTTCGGGTATCTTCGTCAAGACATTCTCCATTGTGGGTGGCTGGTGGCTTTCTGATTCTGCAAGGTCACCTTTACGTTTCTGTTTTCTTTCCTTAGCGCTGTGACTCATGCTATAGCCGAAATATATTGCGAGGCCTAAACAAAACAATAATGTATATTGATAAGTGATTTATGGGAAATAATAAAATTGATTTGTACCTTTTAATTTGAATAATCGTAAGCGTAATATGCAATCCTTTTAACTAACCATTCTACTAATGTGGCTATAATTTGTTAAAATTGGTGTTTGTTATATTACCTATCAGAAGCCATACTCCAAGCCTTGCCCATGTTAGAGCAGGTAGCTTTAACATCAGGTAGACATTGAAGATTAAAGCGAGTGCGGGAATTAATGGTAAACCGGGAACCTTAAACTCTAGCTCTTTCCTGAAAAAAGATAGGCATTGCTAAATTATCTCTTAAATAACCACCAAATGCCTTTACACATTACAAATCCGCAATATTACGGAAACGATAAGAGGGTAAAAAATAAATTCCATTTATGACCGCATTAATTTCGAGCAATAAAAGTACAAAGACAACACTGACTTGTTCTGCGGTTGGCGCATTATGATGATCAAACAGGCACAGATGGCGATGAGGAATAGCAGTGCCAGGATGTAAGCCCACACGTCTCCCTGACTGAGGCTAGAGCTACCAAACACGATCACCATCCCAAATGATACTGAGCACACAGCTAATACTCCTGTCATCAAACAAAAACGGACAATTTAAGGAAAATTACAAAGATCCAATTATAATGTTGTACCAAAATCACTGTTGTTGTTGTCACTTGCTTTGTTTTGTTTTTGGTTGCTAGATATTTGATAGCTAGATTGTCATTGTTTTCTGTCAGATGGTGGATTGTGTTGTTCTTTTTTCCCGTTTGTCTTGGCTGACAATAAAAATTATCTGGTAACAACTGATAAATGATGATTCATCTTTTAATTGCTGTAGGTGTTGCAATAGCGAATCTGATGCCATGTTTGATGATGAATGAATTATAGATAACTAATGTAATTTATTATGGAAGCTAATCTTGTTATTTCAGCATGCTTGGCTGATCTTCTCATTAAGGTTTGCTTTTATATATATATATATATATATATATATATATATATATATATATATATATATATATATATATATATGAACATTAGATAATAAAGATAATTGTGTTTGACCGTTTTACCTGTAAATATAATTGCTGTATTACCAGTTCTCGGGTTTGGTATCATATCATCACTTGGGAAGCCAAGTCTCAGCCACCATATCTTACCATATCTCTTAATCATTGCAACCTGTAGATAACAATAGTTTTTATTATCTCAATTTGAATTAAAACATTTTGTTGTTAAAGAATCAATCATTGCTTTCAAATTGTATCAAACTCCCGCCAATGAAGTGGAATTTGCACATACATAAGTGACACATGTCTAAGTAGGAACTCCTTAATGAAATGTATTGCTATGATGAATCATATCTGTTTAGTCTCGGGTAAGAACGCGATTGGAACTATTAATTTAAAGGTCTTTAGCATACCAAGCTACTAAATTTGCCCAGCAAAGGCCTCCCATTTCATAAATAAAAACCCAAACAATTTGACGATTTATTTGTTCTACAGCCGGAAACAGCGACACACCTTTGAGTCAACCACTTCCGGGTTGACTGGCAAACTGCCGTAAGTCTTCTGTTTTTTATCTTCCTCTGTAGGTATTAGATGAGCATCGTCTTTAATGCGCCTCTTCGTTATTGGATCTTTTTCGAAGATGTCATCAGTGTCCGTGTTCTCCGGTGACTCATCAATGGCGTCTGATGACATGAAAGAAAGGCGGCTCGTTAATTATCTGGATGTCAGCGGCTGACATAGTACCAACGACATGAACAGTAAAATTGAGATCATCCGAAACGAACACCAAATACATCGACTTTCTAGGCTGCAGCAACGTCATTAACGGTTTTTACTTGATTGATGAGCAACGGGCGATTTGTTGGAATACTTTAAATTCTGACCACATCAACCGTCGGTGTTTATGTCTAAAGTGGTAAACAATTGTTTGTTTCCCTATTCCATCGGGTACTCACCGAGTCTGTGAGCCATCGGTATGGGGATTTCCAGATCCTCTTTGGTCGGTTGGTATCTTAGAATCAGAACCGACAGAGACACCAACGTGTATGCCAACAACGTGCCTAAAACGAAACATGGATGATACGAAGATAAACATTCGACTGGGTATCATAGTGGCACACGCACATGCTAAACTTCCCTAAGCTAAAAGTCGAATACTTATTCCGCCAATGTACATAAACACCGTATTTACCAATAGACATCATTTCCACTAGAATCTGCAGACCGACGAGTAATGACATACATGAAGCCAACAAACCAGTCACAACTGTAGCTAACAATGGCGTACCAGTTTTTTCATAAATGTGAGACAAAAATCTGTAAAAGTAAATATAAATCTGCTGAGACCATCACGCACCAACTAAGAGGTATATTAATATATATATATATATATATATATATATATATATATATATATTGTTTATATTTATATATACGATTATATGTTAAATATTTTAACACCGCTGTATATAAATAATCATTTATTATAAAGAGCATTAGTAATTGAATTGCTGATATAACCGATTCATACCCGAATAAGTAAGCCATCTTTGGACATGGCATAGATGACCCTAGGCATAGGAAACATCGATCCCAGTAGACTAACAGTCAAAGCGGATACAGCACCTATAGCGACAATATACCTGCCAGCCGAGAATCCTCTCTGTCGCGGGCAATGACATCAAATTAGTAATCGTCTTTACAATAGAACAATACAATACAAACATTCTGCTTCGAATGTGTCTTATTTTAAATCGCCCAAATTGGCCAATGTATTATCCGGGTATCCCTAAGGACAAAGCCAATATCGAGCTGGTAATTGTTATGTGGTATGGGTGCTAAGCATTAGGTTAATAGTTAACTAATGGTTGTATTTTTTTGGTAACTATCCCACTTCCAGGGTACCAGACTTCAGCTCGAAATGGTCCGAATGGTGCGATGGGCTTTATTAAGGGTCATTACGTCTATTAGTAATCCGTACCCGCGGTGGCCAATTTGGCGGCAAATGGCATTACAGTAGAGGTGTATAATTAATTACCTGGGCAAACATGTCGATGAGAGCTGAATCTCCGTGTATATCATAGTAAGGAACCATCAGTGTCAGCACCAGACTGACACTGATGTATGATATTAAGCAGATGATCAGTGATGAGATGATGGCACGTGGTATCGACTTGCTGGCATTACGAGCTTCCTCACCGGTAGTCGCTATGATATCGAATCCGATAAAAGCGTAGAAACAGGTGGCAGCACCGGAGAACACCTGTAAAAAGGTAGAGATAACGAGTCGACATGACCTCGACACATACAGCGTACATTACAATGAAGGACAACAAAACAGACAGCCCTCCCCCCCCCACCCTCTCCTCCGTAATCGTGGCAATGTCCTAGGTACAGGCATGGAAGTTGATCTAGTTACGGTTAATCCAATCCCTCCTAGGCATAAATGTGTTGTAGCACGGTGTTTATTAGATGACTGAAATGTGTTTATAATAGAATAGACTAGAATATACTAGAATAGACTATAATAGAATACATGATGGAGAAGAATATAAAACAAAGCGGATTAAGAGATAATTTTTTTTTAAATATACGAGGTAACTTTAGTAAAAATGTCACCAAAACATTGATTGAGGTAAACGTACAAGGTACGATGATCCTGAGAAGTTAACTCAAAATATTAGGATAACCATCTTGAAAAGCAATAAGATAGGATTGAAGCCATGACTATATTATATAATAATTAAAATCAACAAAATATTTGTCGGCATTTTTAAACTGATACTCTCAACTATAAACACTGGCTTACTTTAACACGCTAACTTCTCAAATATAAATCTATCATCAACAGAACGTCTACGTTATGGCGACTTACACCTGATGCTCCATAAGGAGCGAATCCGACAGACTTCCAATTATCTCCATCCATATAGACCATTCCTGCTACCATGATGAACATCCAGATGATGAAGTTAACGGCGTTTAGGATGTTGTTGAAGCGGACAGATTTCTGTACGCCGGCAGCCAGTATAACAGTCATTATTAAACCGATGAAGAATCCCAGGAAATCTGGGTATGTTTTTCCTAAATAAGAAATATATAGATATTATGGAGAAATGGACAGAATTTTGGACGAATGGGTGTTAATGGATGGATGGATGGATGGATGGATGGATGGATAAATGAATGAATGAATGAATGAATGAATAATATATGGATGGATGGATGGATGGATAAATGAATGAATAAATGAATGGATGAATGGATGAATGAATGAATAAATATGAACAATATGATGGATGGATGGATGGATGGGTGGATGGGCAAATACCTTTGATATAGGTACTCTCACATATTGACGTGACATGAAGATCCCGAAAGGGAAACAAAGAAGTACACGATCGAGTTGTTAGGTAATCCGGTTAAGTTCGGTTAATAATAGCACGTATTACGAGAAGATCATTACCTATCACTGTTCCGATGTGATCTTCTAAGTAGGCACTCATGCTGTGGTTGGTCAGCGCATCAAAACAGGCACTTAAGGCGCTCGCTCCGGCAGCACTACCTATCATGTACTCGAGAATCAGGTTCCAGCCAATCAAGAAAGCGACGAATTCACCTACCGTCACATAGCTATACATATAGGCAGATCCCGACGTCTTCGGCACGCGTACTCCGAACTCGGCATAGCACACACCTGAGAGGAAAAAATCCCGAAGTGAACATTTTCAGAGATTTAAGCAACGAGGCGTCATTTCGTCACAAATAGTAGTTCATTTTACCATTACCGCTAGACGGTGAAAGTGTTTTGCAATTTTTAAGAGCAGGTCAGTGCAATGTTCTGATCTCGTGTCTGCTGATTGGTCATTCGATTAAATGAATCCAGAGCGCGATCCGTCCAAAGTGCAGTCATTTAGCGGTATAACAACAATTGGAGACCACGTCGATAAAAGGATATTCAAATTTTAAGTAGAATGGAAAATTATTCAAATTTGTAATGTGAATTCGTCGCAAACTTTAATGATCACTTTCTTCGTCTGCTAGTTCATAAACTGATCTATGAATCTTTCTGATTCAAATGAACTGCTTTAATCTTATATCCACGTCACTGACTAATTTAATCCCATGTGAAATGAGATGACATATTCTAATATACAAATTGACTCCAAACATTATTCAAGTCAAGTTTCGAGTCAACCTTCACTTTACTCTGGTTTGTAATGTATCCGAATATTTTAGTGGTCTACGTCATATTTTAGTGGTCTACGTCATATTTTAGTGGTCTACGTCATATTTTAGTGGTCTACGTCATATTTTAGTGGTCTATGTCATATCTTAGTGGTCTACGTCATAGCTTAGTGGTCTATGTCATATCGTAGTGATCTATGTGATATTTTAGTGGTCTACGTCATATCTTAATGGTCTATATCATATTTTAGTGGTCTACGTCATATTTTAGTGGTCTACGTCATATTTTAGTGGTCTACGTCATATTTTAGTGGTCTACGTCATATTTTAGTGGTCTACGTCATATTTTAGTGGTCTATGTCATATCTTAGTGGTCTATGTCATATCGTAGTGATCTATGTGATATTTTAGTGGTCTACGTCATATCTTAATGGTCTATATCATATTTTAGTGGTCTACGTCATATTTTAGTGGTCTACGTCATATTTTAGTGGTCTACGTCATATTTTAGTGGTCTACGTCATATTTTAGTGGTCTACGTCATATTTTAGTGGTCTACGTCATATTTTAGTGCTAGTTTATAAACTGATCTATGAATTTTTTCTACGTCATATTTTAGTGGCTTTAATCTTATGGTCCACGTCAACTTTTACTAATTTAATCCATGTGAATTTGAGTGGACATATTCTTTAATATACAAATTGACTCCATATTTTATTCTACGTCAAGTTTCGTGGTCAACCATTACTTTTTTCTGGTTTGTAATTTTTGGTCATGTCATATTTTAGTGATCTACGTCATATCTTTTGTTTGGTCTACGTCATATCTTAGTGGTCTACGTCATATTTTATTGGTCTAGGACATATCTTAATGGTCTATGCCATATTGTAGTGATTTATATCATATTGTAATGGTCTATATGATATTTTAGTGGTCTACGTCATATCTTAGTGAAGATGATGATGATTGATGTTTTACGGCCACTTTTGTGTACAAGGTAGGCTAAATGGGCCGAGCGACCCCCAAAGGTAATGAAACGAAGTCAAAGATGAAACAAACTTCAGATATGCCCACGCCGGGATTTGAACACGGGGTGGTAGAGATATGTAGTCCAACACGCTACCGCTAGACCACGGAGGCGCCCCTGTCATATCTTAGTTGTCTACGTCATATTTTAATGGTCTATGTCATATTTTCTGTAGATATTATTTTTAACTAACTTTATTGTTGAATATAGAGTCACTTCCACAATAAGTTACCTTCATGTGAATTGTTGATGTTGTTCGACATTATGTTCTGTGCTAATGTAATCGGATCCTGATAAGAATACCAAATTATGTGCTATACCTGTCTCATGATTTCATAATCTATTATATCTATTGATTGTATAATAAGGTATTTAGGTAGAAAATCAATCAAGATTATGAATTCTCTCTCTCCGTGCCGCACAATATATTAACAAAAAGGCTGCAACGCTGCAAGCCACGCCTAACATCTGCCTTATTGAAGATCATATTTCCATAATGTCACACTTGTGTCTTGTGTCAGCGTTGCCATATTATCCCAATGCCAGACGCTGACACTAAACATCACCCCCACCCCCCCACCCACTCCCGGTCGAGCTAACTCGGCTTTCCGTATAGCTGTCTGTTTGCATGATGCAATCCCATTTCCGATCCAGAAGCAAACATCACCTTGCCTTGTCCAAACATTGCTCGGAATAGCTTCATAAAAAAACGATGAAATATTTTTTACCGACCGTCTGTTGAATGTAAATATTAGCCTATCGCTTTGCTGCTTACCGGAAACACTCCCACCGGCACGGACAATTAACCTAAAACGTGAAGCTCGTAATGATGTCAAATTTTCCCTCCTCGCCTCCGAGGGCGTGAAGTGGGCGCCGATATGAGGGAGGCAGCCAGCGAGGGGGGGGGGCCGAACAAACGAGTTACCGAGATTACGGACCGATGTTTGACGACTTGATTTCGCCAACGACAACCGCTCCATTGTCTCCGAAATGAGTGACGTAAAATCATTACCGGCAGATCGAAGTGTACAAAAAGGATGGTAGAATGGCTGCTCGTCATTCATCTACCTCTCGCCTCGACTATATACCGGAAGGGAAAGACCTTGCCTTGCACGTATTATGACAGTACTTGGTTCCGTGCAGTGGATAGCGACAGAAGAACCTATTGTTACCCTTTTTCGTGTTCAGTTTATGAAAAACATGTGACCGACAAATCATCTTTGAAAAGCGCTAAATGCGCAGGTCTTATTAGCCGAAAGACGTTTTCCCCGAGACAATAACCACGCGATCTTGCACTGCCGTATCAAGGACATTACACTCTCCATACCGGAATATGGATCTATACAATTCTAGCCTATCGTCAACTCCCTTGGGGGGATGCTATATCTGGCTGCCATCTGTTGGGTGTACAATTCTCACTTATCACCCATCTTCCACCAAATAGATATACACGTTACAACTGATTCGACCAATGGCCCCATGAAATATGAGAAAGGGCTCGTTGGATTCGACCCGCTGACCTCTCGTATTCCGTTCCACCCACCCCACCTCTGAGCGAACATGACCTAGCCAACATATATAACTTCTAAAGTCAATGTTTCCCTGATACGTTATGCTCCACTAGAGCTGTCTCAGACAGTCAAACATGATCGAATAATCAGATATCTAGAATAAACAATAGTTAGCTGCATACAGTGTACAGGCGCAGACAGAAAGACAGACATACAGACAGACAGACAGACAGACAGACACAGAGACACATAGACACGCATATACAAACTTGCCTTGCCAATTCTATCCCTTTATAATAGCAATAATCTTCACGTTTTAAACATATGATTTTAACATTTTAGCATAGACAAGAAAAGTGTTTTGTCAGATTGATCCACTTAGGATGATACTTAGAGAAGCAATTTAGTTCAATATGATAGATTTGATGGGTAAAGAGCACAGGATAAGCAGGTATTAATATTCTGTGCTGTTTTTAAATTTGTCTTTGATGTCCCTTCTATTTTGAATATAATTTTAATAGATTCGTGACTGTCGGCTGTTTCGAGAGTGACCGATATATCTGTTGTGGCGTTAGAAAATCCTATTGAACAGGATTCTGTCTGTCGTTTATCGCGGAAGGGAGAGGGGGTCGTTATAACAAAACACGTTCAGAATAACCTTGCGCGACAATAATTATTGGAGAGACAAAACTGTATGTTCCAATATGTATTTAGACATTATGGCTAATCATATTATACTACCAGGACTCTTACCATGATGAACGAAGGGCAATCACGAAGCATATCGGGATGTTGTTCGTTCCTGAAACATCCCGCAGGACACGAATGTACCGTGGCGCAGCTGCTGGTGATATCTTTACTATAAATATCTTGATCGCTAATTATATTCCATTTAAATACGTTAACATCTACTCCCCCCACTTCCCCACCATCGTATTCGTCCTCTCTCTCCCCCCCCTCTCTCTCTCCCTCTCTCTCTCTACCTCTCTCTATCCTTCCCCCCCTCTCTCTCTTTCTCCCTGTCTCTTCCTCTCTCTTCCTCTCCCCACTCTCTCTCTCTCTCTCTCTCTCTCTCTCTCTCTCTCTCTCTCTCTCTCTCTCTCTCTCAGTACTGTAATTCTTCCTATCAGATGGAATGTACCAGAACTGAACCGCAGCCATTGTCCTATCAGCTCCAGAACACTGATACCCCGGATGATGATTCCCCGGAGTTTGGCTCCAGAACGAAGCCATCATATTTGCGATGAGACATAGTCGACCCTGTGTCGTTTCTTCGAAGTCCCCCCCCCTCCCACTCCCATCAGATAATACTTACAGTCGTCCCAGTGGTTTTACAAGCAGATAGACAGATAAGGCGTCAATATTACATTCTCAACATACACGGTGACGTGACGTTGTTGTCGATATGACACTAATGTCGGTTACAATATAACACCTCTAATGGTTGAACACTTTCAATAACGATGACGTGTCACATATGTCATTTCATTAAGATATTCATGTATATATATATATATATATATATATATATATATATATATATATATATATATATATATATATATATATATATATATACATATATAGCATAATATGTCTTTCATCAATCGTTGAATGCTGAATGGATGAGCCATACATTTTCCAGAGATACCATATCATTGTTCTGTGTCAAAACTGAATTTATTTCCCGCGTTGATGTTGCCATTCTTACACTTCTCCAACAACTTCGAGGCGTATGACTTGCGTTTTTCTTAATCATGAAACTCTTTATCAAACTCCTTAACCTAATACTAATAGTAGGAATCGAACCCGAAATTTCAGGATTAGTGTCGCTTTCAGGACAAAGAGCCACATACAGGATCTCACCAACTGAGCGGCCGAAAGCATTTCTTTTGTATGTGTACTTCTTTAGTTCATGTTATTTATATGCTCGTGCTACTCTGCTCTTATTGGCTGGCTCTGTATAAAGCGCCCCTACCGATTTCTATTGTAGATGGACAACTCCTGGTGTGCGGTCGATGTTCATATTTGAAGAACGGTAATCTCAGGCGGGGAATATAACAACAGCCTTGCCACCGTTAAAGTCAGATTGATATATGAAGTTGTCCGATTTTATGCGGCTCCATCCAATTAAGAGGGACACCGTGGGCCGAGTCACAGTGAGCGATAACAGGGGCGCCGTGGTGTAAATGGAGGCCAGTGCGCACGCGCGTATCGGAGAAGACGTGCCAAAAATGTTCCATCCGGAATAGAAATGGGCGAACTGACTAATGGCACAGTGGTCTAGGTTTAGTCTGATCCATAGACATACAGACAGATAGACAGACACAGACAGAGATATAATAGAAGATAAGCAGACAGATAAATAGTCAGATAGGCAGACAGACATATAAACAGACATACAGAAAACCGACAGACAGAAAAGCGAAAAGCTGGACCAAACAGCGGGTTGTCAGAGAGGCAGGCAGCCAGTTAGGCAAAACAGAGAAACAGACAGACACACAAAAATACAGACAGGCTGAAAGAAAGAAAGATAGACACAGACAGACACAAATACAGATAGTCAGGCAGATAAGCATGTCTGAATGCAGACTAAACTACATCAAAATAGAAAGAAATAAGCTGAAAGACAAGCAGAAAGGCAGACACATCCACTGTTAACACACACACACACACACACACATAGAGAGAGAGAGAGAGAGAGAGAGACTGGGTGAAGCAATTTCCACCAGAAGGCCGACAATTCTCAGCTACACTGTGCAATTTCCGGTTGTTCCGACGAGCGCCCCCTGCCGTCAATATCACGGCGGTGTCGTTAAGGATGGCGCATAATTTCACCGCAGCAAGACAACGCTTCTTTCGGCACTGCCCTCCCGGATCGAATCCAGATTGAGAACTGAAAACGGGAGGCCAAAATTATAACCCCCCTTCCCTTGCCGGTAATAATTCTCTTCTCTAAATTCCCACGCAATGCCGTCACTCATAACACGTATTTATCACTCGAATATAACGAACAAAACAAGATCGACGAAGGCGCCTGAGTTTTGTTTCTCTCTCCAGTCGACCATCTTATCCTGTTCTATAAACGTCCTGTCAGCAGTTCAACCACCGATTGGTCAAACGTTCGATACAAATTAACAATTACAAATGAGAACAGGACGTGCTTTAAGCGCTGCCTTCTCGTAAACGAAAGCCGGAAAACAAACTACTCGACTCCTTCAGCGAAGGCTTCGCCCCTCAATGGAAGCACATCAATTTTCCACGCGGTGTTCATGGCAAACAACCCAGTCTCCCGCTGAGCCGCGTGTTTGGGCGGGGGTGGGAGAGGATTGGTGGAGGTGGGCGCGTACGCGCAGTGGCACAATCAATTTGCCATTGTAGACGTTCTATGGAGGCCATTCGGTTGATGGTGAAAGAAAGACAGTCGAGTCGAGAACAGAACAGACCCCAATCTGTGGCTTGTGTGTGGCCGCTTAACGAATAGAATGGTGATATGTGGTGTCAATTGTCATAGAAAACTACAGTTAGAAGGGAGCTCTTACCAGCCGACCACGGGACAATAATACCCCCAACCCTCCTCCTCTCCCGGCTCTAGGGATTCAGAACAAACATCCAGTCGATGATGGAACTAGGAACATCTCCAACTGGAAGCCTCTAGTACACCACCTACATCCAACTATTTACAAGACACAATGTATAATCCACAACATGCACCGACTGACCTCATAGTCTGTTACCTATATTGGTAATTAAACATTGGCATTATTACTAAAATGATTTACCATGTAACTGTCTTCGACAAACAATAGAGCCGTCTTCATTAAAGTGGTCATCGTTGTCCGATAGATGTTTTTGTCAGCCGATATAGGAAAAAGCCAAATGTGTTTATAAAGAACACAAATTTTGAATATATATATATATATATATATATATATATATATATATATATATATATATATATATATGTGTGTGTGTGTGTGTGTGTGTGTGTGTGTGTGTGTGTGTGTGTGTGTCTGTCTCTGTCTATCTGTCTTTCTCTCTTTCTCTCTCTTTCTCTCTCTTTCCCTACTTCTCCGGTCTGATGACCCCCCCTCTCCTGTGAAGCATTCCATAGCTAAGTAAGAATTATCTCTGTTGTCATTCCTCAGATGAATCCCCAAA
The DNA here is from genome assembly GCA_025642065.1 of Paralvinella palmiformis. Lineage (NCBI taxonomy): Eukaryota > Metazoa > Annelida > Polychaeta > Terebellida > Alvinellidae > Paralvinella > Paralvinella palmiformis. The sequence goes on along the minus strand of JAODUP010000119.1, from coordinate 635,108 downwards.
TATTGTGATCACGAATTTGGGTGGTTGAATGGATAAATAGATGGACGGATAAATAGGCAGACAGACAGATAGATAGACATAAAGACAGACAGACAGACAGACAGACAGACAGACAGACAGACATACTGGAAGACAGACATACAGAGAGAGACAGACAGATAGATAGATAGATAGATAGATAGACAGATAGATAGATAGATAGATAGATAGATTGAGGAGACAGCTTGCCAGGTTTATAACGCGATGCTGATCCGATGATCCGTAAGTAAGGAACATCTTCCAAAATGGGGAGCTTAGTAAACGACTCATTACGTCTAACATCATGTGGTTGAGGGGATAGGAGTAAGGCCAGGCTTAACACCGTCCATATTAACGAGTAAAGTTTACTCCCAGCACTAAGTTACCGGCACTTCAATAGTGAACTGTCCGAGGCGTGAGATCCAGACAGGTGTCACAATCTGTCTGGTACGCCGCTAAACGCCGATGGAATCAATACGGCCCAGCGAGTAATTCGTTCCCCGATGTCTCCGTGCACCGAACGCTTATCTCTACCGCGGATCCGCCCACGGTGCTGCCCTCTTTAGTGGAACATAAACCCCTCAAGTGTCCGCATCGCAACTCCGCTCCATTGTACTGTATTAGCGGGCTGGGGTTGTGCCGTGGAGATGGGTAAAGATGGCCGAAGGAGGGGGCGGAGGTGGGTGGTTTCGGGACTAGAAAGGGAAGAAGAGAGGAAGCCTAATTCAGTCAAATATGATAATTGTCTTGTGGGAGGATGCTATATCGGTAAAATGTCTTTTTGTCATCCAGCACCCCCCCCCCCGCAGCCCGCCCCGCACTGATCTTCACGAGTTCTTCCTCTCGTCATCTCCTGTACTGCCTAAGGCGTCTCACTTCTACTGTCCTCGGTTACCAGTGGGCGCCACTGATTAATAGTATTGTTCCGTGTTGGCGAGCAGGGGTCGCTGTGATCGGGATTGTCGGAGTGGTCGGGATATCTCCGTTGTCTTGGTGGTCAGGGCGTGTATCGGTTGTCGTAACGGTCGGAGTTGTCTTGGGTGGGTCAGGTTTTCTCTGGGTTGTCTGGCTGGCTACAGATGATAGGGGGGGGGGGGGTTAGGGTTGTCTAAGTGGGTCAGTGTCGTCAGGGTTATCTCGGTTTTTGTGACCTGTTTGGGTGGTCTGGGTTTTCTGGGTTGTTCACATGGTATTGGTTCTCTGGGTGGTTTGGGTGGTCGGGGTTATCTAGTTGGTTGTGTGTGTGTTTGTGTGTGTGTGTGTGTGTGTCGCTGTATATGTGGGCAAAGCTGTCTAAGTGGGCGCAGTGTGATGGTTTGTTAAGGTGGTCGACGTGGGTGTGGGCAAACCACGCCGAAACTAGCAATTTCTGTACCGACTGACCATTCCCTTGGCACCGAACTCGGACGGCATTATGTATGTTCACTGAGTCCCGGGTAATCACATTTTATGCCCCGTTACGACCACAAGATGGCGCCCAGCCTAAGAACATGTGACCGGAAGAAGCGCCACATTTGGCAGATCCTCTGTAGATAAGTCGCATCATTTACCGGAAGTACGTCGATATCGTCCCATACCGAATGATGCTGACGTCATCAGTGACTTATTTCTTGGCCGATTGACGGGTCTGTAGGACGAGAAGTTCGATGACTGAATGACGTCATATCAATAACCTATCGTATGTCATCTGATGTTACCTTTTGGTTCACTTTACATCCGTCTATTGTATTTATATTTGACGTTCCACATTTAAACAATAACAACGAATACCACAAACTCTCTGATAGAACAGAGTAACGGTCCAGGACGAGTCTTTGAAGTGTCCGTGTGTCCGTGCGTGTGTGCGTTCGTTCGTTCGTCTGATAATTTCTCTCTCTCTCTCTCTCTGTATTTGTGTGTGTGTGCGCGCGCGTCATATATATATATATATATATATATATATATATGTTTCGACACCTTTATATAATTCTATGGATTATGATAACCCTATAATACAATATTGTCTCGTTCAATAATGACAGTGAGAGAGAGAGAGAGAGTGACAGGTTAGAAACTATAACAAGACTCAAATCTAGAGCACAATTAACAATCGTACAGGATGACCTCTAAAGCTCTCCTTCCCCGGTTACTAGACGCTGACATAAGTTGACCTCTCAACGCTATCTGGTGTTTGTCCGGAAGCTTCTAAAAGGTCATCATTTGTTAGCTGATAGCTTTAAAGGATTAAGTATAGATCATCACTTCAATTGATGGGACAGTTTAAAGGTCAACCTGTTGGTTAGGATAGTGTGTGAGGGTTTGTGTGGGTGTCGATTGGTATGCGGAGGGGGGGGGGTGATGATGTCCCGTTGTGGCGATGCTGAAACAAGGACGCATGAATACGTCACACACGCGTGCCCACACCCATAAATACTTAAAGTTAAGTATTGTGGTGGATTTTTCAGATGAATTCACGATTTATAATTATCAATATTAGTGCCTTATTATATATTTCTAACACACGAACACACGCGCGCGCACGCGCGCACATACACATACACACACAGATAGAGAGAGAGAGGGGGGGAGAGAAAGTGTGTGTGTTCTGGCTCCGTAGGCGTGATGATGTGATAGAGTTTATTCTACGGATGAAATATGAGAGTCGAATGACGTCACATGGTGATGACGTCACAGGCGGGGCAACGTATACGAAGTCATTCTGTCTGTGATTACGTCATGACTGTAAGCGGTTTGCGTGGGCGGGCCGTTCTAACAATTTTATTTACCAAAGATTTTATTTTTGGCCGAAACCACTAAATATTTGGTGAACTGCTGAAAATATATCACTTCCTCTGATGCCGATCCTTCGTTTGTAAGCTCCCCCCCCCCCTCTCTCTCTCTCTGAGATGACCCCCATCTCCATCATGGTATTCGACAGGCCAGCTCTAGGAGACCGCCCCCATACAGTAATATATCACAATTTTTATATCACAGTTTATCATAGTCAATGATACCAGGACACTTTACAGTAGATTTTACGAGACTGTGGTGATGGCGCCATCCCATAATGCTCAGCCTCCGTTAGTTCACAAACGAAGTTAAAAATAGACCACAATTAATTTTTCAAACTATTATATGTTTACGTAAAAGAACATCTATCTCTCTCTCTCTCTCTCTCTCTTATATATATATATATATATATATATATATATATATATATATATATATATCGATTGACCTTATTGACCATTTCACTATGTGACCATCATAATTTATCTTTTATTAAATAAATCCACTGACATTCAGAAAGACGTAAATAGCGAGTGACCAACCTACAAGTTAATAACAAAAATAGGTTGTTGTTATAAAAAGTTAACGTTTATAACACACTAGTGTGTAGAATAAAATAGTATTGTATGTTTTTATACACTAGCTATGATTGTATGTTTTTTGTATACACTAACTATCATTATATGTTTTTATACACTAGCTATGATTGTATGTTTATACACTGGCCATGATTGTATGTTTTTATACACTGGCTATGATTGTATGTTTTAAACGAAGTTAAAAATAGACCAAATTAATTTTTAAACTATTATATGTTTATAAGACATCTATCTCTCTCTTCTTATATATATATATATATATATATATATATATATATATATATATATATATACCGATTGAACCTTTATTGACCATTTCACTATGTGACCATCATAATTTATCTTTTATTAAATAAATCCACTGACATTCAGAAAGACGTAAATAGCGAGTGACCAACCTACAAGTTAATAACAAAAATAGGTTGTTGTTATAAAAAGTTAACGTTTATAACACACTAGTGTGTAGAATAAAATAGTATTGTATGTTTTTATACACTAGCTATGATTGTATGTTTTTTGTATACACTAACTATCATTATATGTTTTTATACACTAGCTATGATTGTATGTTTATACACTGGCCATGATTGTATGTTTTTATACACTGGCTATGATTGTATGTTTTATACACTGACTATAATTGTATGTTTTATACACTGGCCATGATTGTAGATTTGTATACACTGGCTATGATTGTATGTTTTACACACTAGCCATGATTGTATGTTTTTATACACCGGGCATGATTGTATGTTTTATACCTGGCCATGATTGTACGTTTTTATACACTGGCTATATTTGTATGTTTTTATACACTGGCTATGATTGTATGTTTTTACACACAGGCTATGATTGAATGTTTTTATACACTGGCTATGATTGTATGTTTTATAAACTGGCCATGATTGTATATTTTTATACACTGACTATGATTGTATGTTTTTATACACTGGGCATGATTGTATGTTTTTATACACTGGCTATATTTGTATGTTTTTATACACTGGCCATAATTGTGTGTTTTATAACTGGCTATGATTGTATGTTTTTACACACAGGCTATGATTGAATGTTTTTTTTACACTGGCTTTGATTGTATGTTTTATCACTGGCCATGATTGTACGTTTTTATACACTGGCTATATTTGTATGTTTTTATACACTGTCTGTGATTATATGTTTTTATACACTTGCTATGTTTGTATGTTTTATACACTGACTATAATTGTATGTTTTATCGCTGGCTATGATTGTATGTTTTATCACTGGCCATAATTATATGTTTTTTATACACCGGCTATGATTGTATGTTTTTATACACTGGCTATGTTTGAATGTTTTTATACACTGGATATGATTGCACTTAGCCACCATTTCTGGCTACTAGGCCTATTTATGGTCGGTTGACATCAATATTTCATTACCTTCATGTCGATCATACAGATATATCCACACAATACTCAGTACAGTTATACGCCTAGGTGCATTTTTCAGCATAACAGTGGAAGAGTTACTCAACCGGCGCCGATCCGTGTATGGGAGAGCTGTCGCTTCAGGAGAGTATCCATATCAGATTCAGGCTCGTCAAGACTTTAGTGAATATTAAACTGGATCGAACAGTAGAATCGGCATATTACGACTACTGCTTCAGACGGAATGCTATTTAAAGTGTATTCCAATATATATATATATATATATATATATATATATATATATATATATATATATATATATATATATATATATTAAAGACATGTAGTAGATTCAAACCGAGACCCTCCCGTTTTCTGGAGCTGCATATTATCGCTTGGCTATAGTCACCATCTAAAGATGCTCTGACTGATAGATCGCATTATATCGGAAAATCAGGTGATAACGAGATGCTCTACAGCGTGATACGACTAATGTATCGGTACACACACACACACACACACACACACACACACACACACACACACACACACATGCACACATACATACATATACACTTACACATACGTACACCCACGCACATGCATGCACGCGCAGACGCCGCTCATTAGACACAAATAGACAGTGATTAACGATAAATTAATGCCAAACAGTCTTTGACTGTATACCGTCTTAAAGGACTGTACTTGATAAAAGAGGATATCTTGATAATGTCACGTGGTCGGTATGTCTGAGGACTCTCTATCTCCACACCAGGTGACGGTGTCGGCGAGTGTCGGCATGGCCTCAGATCTTCAACTATCACTTTATCTCAATGGTACCTGAGCGGAGGCTCGCGTTGGAAGCTCCGATCTAGACAAATGGCGCCCCCTTAGCGGCAAGTCAGCGAACTACAAAACCCCAAAACAATGGGTAATATAAAATATAACTAGTCTCTTTAGTAACTGATAATATCCCATTATCTAATTGGTCAATGAACTATAATAATTTGCTTGGCTCTCTCTCTCTCTCTCTCTCTCTCTCTCTCTTTTTATATATATATATATATATATATATATATATATATATATCACGTGTGTGTGTGGTGGGGAGACTGATGAGACATTACACGTATCTCGGATTGAAATCGTTGCATTGGAAATAGCCCCTGATTAATCGTCCAGAGTTTGTGTTAACGATAAGGGAGCATCTCCGCCAGTGCCTTATCCCACAATGCTGACCCCCCTCCTCTAGACACACACACACACACACACACACACACACACACACATATATATATATATATATATATACTCTTACCAAACCTATTAAGACTATCATAGGTTCACATGTACGAGTGAGTACTCACTCGCCAATTGGCGATAATTCTTTGTCCCCTTTAATTTCCTCCATCTCGTATTGGGGACTGAGAATTGGCCACATGTCGGCCATTAACTCAGTCCCGAGCCATCCGAAGACCTGGGACCCGGATCCCGGATTAATGCTATCCAGGACATAATCCGTCCCAATATGGGTCCAGTCTGTTAACGTTCTAGTCGACCACCTTCACACCATCACATTGCTCCTCCAAATTACACATCAGCACGCACTGCTCTCCTTCATACTTAACCAAGCTGTCATTAAGAGAGAGAGGGAGAGAGGGGAACGATAGAGGGAGGGGAGGGAGTGAAGCCTGCTGCGGAGGATGTCATCAGCTAAACAATAATACAGATAATAAGTTGACATATATTCATAAAGCGAGATATTTTTGTCGAAAGTTTGGCTTGTATATCTGGAAATAAACTCATTTGGTGTGGAATACTAGTGTGTTAGCGTGTGTGTTAGTGTGTGTGTTGGTGTGTTAGTGTGTGTGTTAGTATGTTAGTGTTTGTGTTAGTGTGTTAGTGTGTGCGTGTTTGGCTTATGTCCTGGTGCTGTGTTAGTCCTGTCTTTTTGTGTCTGTTGGCGTGTGTGTATTAGTGTTTATTTGTGTATTTGTGTGTGGGGGAGGCGTTGATTGGCTTATGTCCTGGTGCTGTATTGGTCCTGTCTTTGTGTGTTGGCTGTGTGTTGTTAGGTGCGTTCTCCCCCCCCCCTCTGTATTTTTTTCTGCCCGTGTAGGGGTGATGATGATGATGAGTGTGTGTGTTCTGGCTCCGTAGGCGTGATGATGTGTTTGTGTGCTCTGCCTGTGACGGCATGATGTGTGTATGTGTGTGCTTGTGCGTGCGTGCGTGTGTGTGTGTGTGTGTTACGGTCATGTCCATGCATACGTAGAGAGACCCTTGCCGTTGACGAGGGCGACCTACTGTATTCGTGAAATGATGCGTGGTTATGTAGAACAGTGAATACTTCACGTGACAAAAGGTCTGGCGTCGACTATTCACCGTTAGCTCTCGGTTGAGCCAATAATGATGACGGCGATGCCATTTGTGTTCATATAAAGCAGCAACAGCAGCAACAACAGCAACGACAGCAGCAACAACAGCAGCAGCAGCAACGACAACAACAAAACCCAACGCGATGTAGAAGATATAGTGATGATACCACAGGTTTAGTGATCAATCTAAAGTTGATGAAAAACTGATAAAGTCTACGCCCACGTCATCCTATCAGGTGCCATATTAGAGGTGTGCTGGTATAAGGCTTTAATCAAAGGAAATGGTCTCTTCCTACCTTACTGAACTTATTTCCCGATATTTGACAGATAACCGACCAGTCGTGTTCGAATACGGCTTGATATCGGTATGTTTTACCCAGTGGCTCCCTCTAGAGTTTTCTTTCTCGATTGGCTGACAACAATACTAAAACAGGCTATAGGTGGCGTTGTGCAATTAACGACATTAGGAAGGAAGTTGATTTGGCCGGTATGTCACGTGATGGAATATCGGAATGAGACACGTGTACGATGAAGTGGCTGCTGCTGGCACACACACACACACACACACACACACACACAGAGAGAGAGAGAGAGAGAGACATTCGGGATACCGACCACGTGATAATATGTTTGGAGGACAACAAGAAAAGGTCTGCGCCTTCTGGACGCCTTGTCACGTGATAGCACATTAATCGTAACACGTGACACGTGATCATGTGTGGGCGAGTGACTAGTCACGTCGGGAGTGTACCGTAGTCGTGGTTTGTGTGATACCGTCATTCTGTGATATGTCATGTGACATCGTGACTGTATCTGGATCAGCTACGGTTAAGCTGAGATGACAGACTGTTGATCGTATTGTGGTCATATAGACACACCTGAGTTTACCTTCTCAGTGTATAAGTCTGTTGAGTATCTTATACGACCAGCTGTCGTCAAATCGATCAGAGATTCACATCTACCAAACTAATGTCAATATAGAGGAGGAAGAGGAGGAGAAGGAAGAGGAGGAGCAGAAAGAGCAGAAGGAGCAGAAGGAGCAGGAATAAGGGACCCTCTATGAATACTTCTTTATATCAGTAATTATAGATATATAAATGCCAGCTAATGAGCAAAGGAAGAAATCTATCAAGGTTAATACGTACTTACCTGTAATTCGTGTATTAGCAGGTGCATAAACATACATAATGCGTAGATCTATATGCATTTCTAGATAGATTTGTGGAGACAAGTGTACAACTTCCCTGTTCATCTATAGGACGACCAAAAGTTTTATTAAGATACCTTCTAGTCTTTATCGTAGGCGTTTAGAGAACAGGACAAGGGACTACCATAGGTTGTGTGTGTATGTGTGTGTGTGTAGACGTGTGTACACGTGTGTGTGTGTATGTACATCCGTGAGTACGAATATATGTAGGTGAACTTAGTTATTTCTCTCCAACCGTCCTTCGGCTAGTATCTCAACTAGATATTATTATTACTATTATTAGTATCTAGTGTGGCGTTAATTTGATCGTTTATCAATAATAAACATCTCCTATTTGGTTGCCAGCTGATAAGAACAACTGCTACATTCATCCGATATGATAACACGTTATTAAACCGTGTACCCCCCCCCCCTCCCCGTGCCCGTCTCCAATAAAAACACTTGTACGTCATAATGACGTCAGATCGTTGATTTAATCCGCTGGTACACAGATGTAAGGATGTCTGTCTGGGAAGGACTTGGCCTTGTTACCGAGCATTTACTGATTACCGGAGAACAATAGAGCTTTTAAGTGGCCGCCTCATCTCATAGTAAGCTTTATAGCCCGCAGAATGCGCTCAACGAAGCTATAGAACGGCTAAAAAGTGCCGCCACCTAGCGGCAGATGCCTACACTCGGAAAATACTAAAATATTTCGTACACTTACTGGTATATGCTGAAGTTCAGTCAACGGGTTTGTGTAGTTTAAAAAATCAACAACAATTAAAGGGAGCAATATTCTGTTATTCTGTTAACCTATTCCAATTTACAGTGCCATACTTTATACTTTGTGAATGATCACTTCTCGTGTTTATAAATTCTGGTGCCATCGTCAAGTCTCGAGAGATTTGATGTTTCCGGGTGCCAATTATAGCCGTTTAAATCGAAGTAATCCTTCCTGACCAAGCAAACAGTAATCTATGGCTGAGTGAAGCAATTAGCACATGTCAGATCAGCAGGGAGTTGGTGGACTCGAGCCGAGGTGTTCTAGTTTTCTCTTCCACAATTCTACTACTTAACCACCAGGATACCCAAGGGTATGGCTTACCTAAGTATTTATACTAACCTATAAACCATGGCTTGATGATATGTAGATAAAACACACCCCTAACCATGATTTCAACGTAGATACATTTGAGTCAGTTCATTTCAATGTTCGCATTATCGCATTTTATGATCGAAAAGCATCTGACCAGAGGATATTGGTAAGCCATCAATACTTTATCTCCCTCTTTGAGTATATAATAATAATAATATTTGATTTATAGAGCATCATATTCAGCTGTGCTGTTCTCGGGTGTTTTTACATAATTATTATCCCTAACTCAGACCGTTTTTTTGTTGTTCAATCCTTCACACACCTTAACTCCCAAGGAAGCATACAACGCATGCTGCCACTGTATACGTATAGCATTACTCTAGACACCCAGTGATCATGTCCTGTCATGTTCTCATTTCTAGATGACTGAACCCGGTCAGCTCTGGAACTCCGAACCCGCGACCCTAAATAATCCCCCCCCCCACCCACTACAGCTCGATTTAACTTCATAGATATGTAAACTGATGCGGTTTAGAAGCATATCGTCTCAATTATAATCTTCCGTTTCGCCGAAAGAAAACAAAATTCAGGAATCGCATTTACAAACCCCGAGAAGAAGTTCAACGAAGATAATTCGCGATAAAAAATAATGACGAAATTTCTAGTTCGAAAACAAAGAATAGAGTTTAATAAATAATGATTCTATTGTTTACTTACCGGAAAATATGGATGTCAATGCAGCGATCATGAAACTAAAGATGACACTCGGACCAGCGACATTCTTAGCCACTAAACCAGCCACTACGTACATGCCAGTACCACAACAACTACCGACACCGAGCGAGGTCAGGTCAAAGGTCGTCAGTACCCTTTTCAGGCCTTCCTTTTCGCTTCCGGCCGTCTCCTCGTCGACGCTTGACTGCGATATGATGGTCTTCGTCCGGAGCAGCCTCTTCTTGAACTTATCCATATCCGGTCCCTGGAAGGTCTTGTCCTTGATGCCGTTCTCCATGTTCGCGACGTCCGGTTCTTCCGGATCCGGACAGGTAGCCTAGCGCGAATACTTCCGGTATGTGGAGGGATTCTATCTGTGAATGGTGCGGCCGTACCTCTAGCGGCAGTTTATGAGCAAATACATGGATGGATGACGGCGTAATCTACATCCGGTATCGCCGACTTCCGGTGTAAGATCGCCTTCTGTTCCGGTAATCCCGTAATCCTGGCTTACAAACAAGCGTCAGCGTCCATGATCCGGCGCTGTCCGGGCACACAATGTCTGGGACTCAGTGACACACGGAGACGCACACACACATACACAGACACATATACGCACACATAGACAGGAACACACAGACAGATAGTATCACTGCCGTGTTGCTATCTCGAGTCTACTTCCCAGTCGTCCCGACCAGAGACCTAGACAAACCTCAGAATTGTGTAAGGACAATACCTGCCTGACCATTTAGATCTTTGCCAGCCCACAGATCCGTGTCAGCCTCGGATCTCGGCGCGCTTACGTAATAACGCGCATGCGCGCACACACGCATACACACGCACACAGCGACACTCGGCAACCGTAAGCCTGTCGGCAGAGGATAGTTCGATTCCACGAGAGTTACCAACAAACACATGTACGTAGTGTGGCTATTACTCCACAATATCGCCCCCGAGTCGCTAGGAATGCTCTCCTCCAGCTCGTCGACTCTAGGCTCACAGACGCGCGCGCACACGCACGGACACGTGGAGAGAAGCCGGGTTTGTCCTATGCGGCGGTCGTCTGGCTGGCAGACGGGAAGTGGAGGCCCGTGTCACCTCGCCTAGTCAGTATACCCGAGTATGGCTCCCAGACAACTAACTCAGTGTAGAGAGCAGCCATCCCACAACCAGACACTGGCCTCCTAGATACATCATCCATCTACAAGCATCAACTATTAGCTCTCTCTCTCTCTCTCTCTCTGTGCGTGTGTGTGTGTGTGTGTGTGTGTCGGTTCCAGAAGAACGCCTATCTCGTTTGGGTCGGCTTTCCGTCTCTTTATATCCAGTTTCTCGATATATCCAACTTCTCTCTCCTTCTCTCTGTCTCTCTCTCTCTCTCTCTCTCTATATATATATATATATATATATATATATATATATATCGTTTCCTGTCTTCCTATCCCCAACTTCCCGTCTCCCTATATCAACAGTTTCCTGTCTTCCTGTCTCCAGTTCCCATTCTCACTATTTCCAGTTCCGGTTGTAGCTGATTCACGAAGTAGTATTACCAAGGAGAGGAGATTGAAGCCATGACTGTATTACGACTGTATTACGACTGTATTACCACTGTAAGTAGTTGTAAGAAGACTATAAGATGACTGTACGGACATCGTACCAGGTTCTAAGGATACGTCTCTTTTTTAAGGATCGTTCTCTGTCGCCGGTAAGTCGTAGGCAGCGATGTTTCCTGGCCGTGTCAAGGTCGTCTGGATGGCCTAATATCCGAAATCCGCAATGATCATGTGATCGTTACGTAAGGCGCAGCCGCAAAATGCCACGTGACCATCGTCTAGAAATGGCGACCTAGGCGGAAGAAGAAATCAATTGGCTATCATTAGATTGGCCAATATGGCCCGATATCGGCCACAGATCGACAGGAACGCCCCCTGGCCAATCAACTTAGCAACGAATATCCGACATTTTGCGATGACAACAATAGGGAGATGATGACTGTGGCGACGATCTGCCAAATCTCTCTATATCTCCCCTCTTCCCCCAATTTTATATATATATATATATATATATATATATATATATATATATATATATATAGGGGAAGACATTTATTGACCTTATTATAATTAGATAGAGAAGGCATACGTTAACTGTTAGAGTGTCCAGTTTCGAATGGTGACCTGATTCGATAAAATCAAAAATTTGCGCCACTGAGGTCAATTCTCTTCGAGGATATTGGCACCATAGAAGTTTATTATTATTATTATTATTATTTCGTGATTACCATTTATACTCTACAAGATAATGAATGAATAATCTAACTTTTAGGTTTTGTTGGGTAAATGGATTAGATTACTAACTACTAATGACAAGATTCCTCCATCGGAGTGACATACATATATACATGCATACAAACATTACCCTACACACACACGCACACACACGCACGCACACATGCAGGCACGCACGCACACAGACACACATACGCGCGCACACACACGCACGCACACAGACACACATACGCGCACACGCACACACGCGCCACACACACACACACATATATATATATAATATATATATATATATATATATATGTATATATGTATATATATATATATATATATATATATATATATATATATATATATATATATATATATATATAAGAAGAGAGAGCATTTGATGTATTTTTGGCGTTATTCTGCTAAGACTGACCGTCGTTCGTTCGACATTGTCATAGGCCTCGACCCAAGAGGATAAAGAAAGCGATATTGATCAGTAATAATTGTTTAGATGAGTACTGAGTATTGTCCTTTTACTAAAATAGAACCTGAACTAATACAAGAAAGATGTGCTCCGTTCGCATAAGGTAACCTCATTAACATCACCCTGGCAACCATCTCACCAACTGACTGACTGACTGACTAACTGACTGACTGACTGACTGATTGGTTGACTGACTGACTGACTGACTAACTAAAGGACAGATCGACTGACTGACTGACTGACTGACTGACTGACTGACTGACTGAAGGACAGATGGACTGACTGACTGACTGACTGACTGACTGACTGACTGACTGACTGACTGACTGACTGACTGACTGACTGGCTGAGGGACAGATAGACATGACTGAACTGACTGACTGACTGACTGACTGACTGACAGATGGACAGATGGACTGACTGACTGACTGTCTGACTGTCTGACTGAGTGACTAACCGACTGACCGAATAACGAAGTGATCGACTCCATGACTGAGTCTAGACACCATCCATTCACAGGATGTCACAAAGAGTCTACTAACGCCCACACGACCACAGAAATGGTATCCGGACAAAACTCTTACTGAGGACAAAACCCCCTGCGGACAAAAACCCCCAAGAAAGCCTCTCCGGAGGACAAAACCCCCTCAAGAAACCCTCCCTGGGGACAAAAGACCCTCGGGTTAAGGTTTAGGAATATATTCCGGGTTAGGCTTAGAGTTTAGTTTTAGGTTTTGAGTTAAGGTTTTGAGTTAAGGTTTTGAGTTATGGTTTTGAGTTATGATTTTGAGCGGTTTTGTTCTAAGATAGTTTTCAGAATTGCGAATGATTTTGTCTTCCGTGTGTCTTATTCCGTAAAAAGAAGCCTGTGAAAAATAGAGATGCGTAGTACTTTTTTATGAAATTACGAGCTACATAAATTGTAGACGATACACTTGATCTAGCCATCTCTTGGTACTTCAGCCTGTTATACAAACCAGGATCTACTGCTTCATTGATTGAACGATATTGGATAATTTGAACTATTCAGATGATATAAATTGGCGTTTCTTTTCTTTTGTGACTATATGAAGACGCTTGTCCCCAGACTGTTCCGGATCTAGGTCAGTGTGCCATGTGATGGGGTTCCAATCTGTTGTGGCACGTGGACCCAAGCTATATACATTGATTATACAATAAGCACGAGTTATGGTGTATTATGTAGGGAGGAAAGGGCGGCGTGGTTATTTAACACACGAAAGAAGAGCTTATACCTGCATCTGGTAAGCTGACAGATACACAGATATACACACATATGTATATACCGATAGACAGACAGACACACAAGCAGGTAGACATATAGACAGCCAGAAAGACAGACACACAGACAGAAAAACAAACAAACGGACAAATAGGTAGACAGTCACATATAAAGACTATATATATATATATATATATATATATATATATATATATATATATATATATATATATATATATATATATATATATATATATATATGAAGGCAGACAGATAGGCAAACAGAGAGAAAGTCCGATTTACTGGCCAATAGACAGACAGACATATAAACACATAGATACATAGACAACAGACAGACATACATGCAGCCATGTATGCAGACAGACAAACAGACACGCAGAAAGACAGACAGAGAGACAGGCAGATGTATAGATAGATAAACAGATATAGAGATAGTCACACACACACACACACGCAGAGAGAGAGAGAGAGAGAGAGACTACGTGAGCTATTCATTGATTAGCTCCACTTTCCAAAGACAATGTTGTCGATTATTGTGTGTGTGTGTGTGTGTGTGTTCTCAATAAGTACCGAGCTCGTTTACAACCCCCCTCCCTCCCCGACATCCTTTACACCACTCCCTCACCTATTCATTCACCCATCCATCCCACAACACCGCCCGCCCACGCTCACATCGTGTACCCTTCCAAAAGAGATGAGAACCTAGTACAATAATTCGCCGAGAGTTTATTAATATTGACACCGAAGTTAATGATTCAACGACTCCACAGCTTTTAGTTGTTATCCAACAGAGACTAAGGTTCAATAGACACAGTACCTATAGGGTCTAGACTCCGAAACAGACACTTTTTATCGCCCAGTCTGTAGGAGGATATGGTTGCTGACTTGAGGAGGGATTGGTCGCTGGCTTGAGGAGGGATCGGTCGCTGGCTTGAGGAGGGATCGGTCGCTGAGTTGAGGAGGGATCGGTCGCTGGCTTGAGGAGAGATCGGTCGCTGACTTGAGGAGGGATCGGTCGCTGACTTGAGGAGGGATCGGTCGCTGACTTGAGGAGGGATCGGAGGCTGTCTTGGGGAGGGATCGGTCGCTGGCTTGAGGAGGGATCGGTCGCTGACTTGAGGAGGGATCGGTCGCTGACTTGAGGAGGGATCGGTCGCTGACTTGAGGAGGGATCGGTCGCTGGCTTGAGGAGGGATCGGTCGCTGACTTGAGGAGGGATCAATCGCTGACTTGAGGAGGGATCGGTTGCTGACTTGATGAGGGATCGGTCGCTGGCTTGAGGAAGGATCGGTCTGATTGTGGTTAGAATCTAATATGATTATGACACGATGTTTTGGGCGACATATCATCAAAATGAAATAGATCACGGATTAGAACATCACCGAGTCATCCTGAAACGTCGTCTTTCCATTGCTGTACTCGTCAATTAACTAGAAGACCAGTTACTGGAGATTTACTGTCGTGATTTCGTAGATTCTGGACAGCTATACGTCTCCGTTGATTAAATGATAAACAGTTATAATGATGAACTGTTTCCTTATGCTGGGATGTTCCACTAAGTACCTTGCTGCTTCATCGATTATAAATTACCTGGATCAGTAAAAACAAACGTAAATGGAATTGTATTTTTTGTTTATTATAACCACGTTTTTTCCGGTAGCCTAGTCTATTTCGAAACAATTTTAGATTTCGATAACCCCCCAAAAATTGGTATATTTATACCATGAATATTCATTCGTAATATTTGTATTCGGGACAATACAAACTTCAGACAATTATCATCCTATGGTTATGATTGGCACGATCCCGATATACATACGAGTAGAATGACTACAAATAATAAATAAATATATATATATATATATATATATATATATATCATACCATTTTTATCAGAGGTTGACATTGATTATAAACCTCGAATATTTGCAAATTTACATACTATCATAATTTAATATATCAATAAACCATATATATATATATATATATATATATATATATATATATATTGTGTGTGTGTGTGTGTGTGTGTGTGTGTGTGTATGTTGTGTGTGTGTGTGTGTGTGCGTGCGTGCGTGTGTGTGTGGAGGCAGGCAGATAAGCAGACAAAGAGACAAAACAGATGCAAACAAACAAACGAACAAACAAACAAACAACAAGTAATCATGTATTTGAGTCTGTAGAGACACTGTCGTGATAAATTTTGACTATTTGAAATCCCGTTAAATCACATCTCGGTACTCTATACTTGAGTTAGTTAGATTAGTTTGACAATAAAAGGGGGAGTTAGGAACTAAATAGAAATATCGTTTGTTTAGTAGAACCAGCTTAGAGACTAATAGAAGTTCTATACTGAGGAAATCAGGAGCCATCAGTAACTCATCTGTGTCATTCTCTAAGACAGATTTGTCAATACAATAATCCGATTTCATCATCCCTAATATGGACCGTGACAGAATGATGACAACAAATGTGGAGACGTCAAAAGAAAAGACGATCACAGATGATTCGACTTCTATCACGTGATATAGAGGCTACACCTGAATGATAAAATAAAGACAAAATGGCTACAGGTTGAAATACCTAAAATCGGTGATTGACACCGTCATGATCATCTTATATAGTGTGACCATATGTATAATCATCGATATTCTTAGTCCGAACCAAAATGTAAAGTTCTTAGATTAGCACTAGACCTAAGTAAAACAAACGCCGATTATAAAGAAGGAGATAACTCGATATTATATTGGAGAGCTTTAGACTGCAGAAGGAAAAGAATCTGTCGCCATTTTGAGATGAAGAGACCCGAAAAATGGAGCCGTCCATTATCAGTCAATGGACGGCAAGCTTATCACTATTGGGACACCGTTCATTAATCGATTATATTTGCCGTGTGATTACAATAATCGATTAGAGTATCGTACAAATCGCCGCCTCGGGTACTTTACCAAGTGTTTCGATCACGCCATCTAGCGGTCCATTATTTTTGTTCTAACTTGTCCAAACCCATCTCCTTTCGGGTCATCTTTGTTGTCTATTTCATCTTTGTACATCGGGCATTCACCTGTATCATGTCACCGACCAAATGCCGAACTCATTGTCATCTCCATAAAATGACGATGTCGCTCATTTCGATGGAGAACGGTCCTCATTTCGTAAGAAGGTTGGCTGTCTCAGCAGCTCACGATGAAACATCCGTCTTAACTGCCAACCTCTTCACTTGCAAGAAGATAATTTAGTTGTACAAAATCTAGGTGACTGGTGTTTTTAATATAGTTAAATTATGTAAATGAACATAAAAATCCGCTTTTAGAATTTAGAAGTAAAGTTATATTTCATGTGAGCTTAGAGCGTATTAATTTAAAAAATGTTATAATGATAAAGCGTTGAATTGTGCTTTGTTCGTGTAATAAAATTGCTTAATTAGATTTTGTTATCTATATTTCAGTGCGCTGAATGTGGATATGAACATTCCTTGAGTGATTCTTTCTGCAGTTTCATGATTTATTTTAAAAGCTAAATTCAGCGAGTGTTTTAAACTTTTATGTCAAACTCCCTTCCTTTTTAAACTTTATCCGCCACATCTATTAGCTAATTATACAAATAATTAAACTTTAATCATTTGATAATGAAAAGATTACATTTTAAAGTTAAAATTATTTCGTGTCTTCATCAGATTATTAATTTACAGTAATCCTT
This sequence comes from Paralvinella palmiformis, assembly GCA_025642065.1. Lineage (NCBI taxonomy): Eukaryota > Metazoa > Annelida > Polychaeta > Terebellida > Alvinellidae > Paralvinella > Paralvinella palmiformis. The sequence goes on along the minus strand of JAODUP010000119.1, from coordinate 617,210 downwards.
ATGAGATAATCTTACTAGTGATACAATCTTGTATGTAGCTCGTATGTTGACGTTTGTTAGATAATCTTACTAGTGATACAATATTGTATGTAGCTCGTATGTTGACGTGTGTTAGATAATCTTACTAGTGATACAATCTTGTATGTAGCTCGTATGTTGACGTGTGTTAGATAATCTTACTAGTGATACAATCTTGTATGTAGCTCGTATGTTGACGTGTGTTAGATAATCTTACTAGTGATACAATCTTGTATGTAGCTCGTATGTTGACGTGTGTTAGATAATCTTACTAGTGATACAATCTTGTATGTAGCTCGTATGTTGACGTGTGTTAGATAATCTTACTAGTGATACAATCTTGTATGTAGCTCGTATGTTGACGTGTGTTAGATAATCTTACTAGTGATACAATCTTGTATGTAGCTCGTATGTTGACGTGTGTTAGATAATCTTACTAGTGATACAATCTTGTATGTAGCTCGTATGTTGACGTGTGTTAGATAATCTTACTAGTGATACAATCTTGTATGTAGCTCGTATGTTGACGTGTGTTAGATAATCTTACTAGTGATACAATCTTGTATGTAGCTCGTATGTTGACGTGTGTTAGATAATCTTACTAGTGATACAATCTTGTATGTAGCTCGTATGTTGACGTGTGTTAGATAATCTTACTAGTGATACAATCTTGTATGTAGCTCGTATGTTGACATGTGTTAGATAATCTTACTAGTGATACAATCTTGTATGTAGCTCGTATGTTGACGTGTGTTAGATAATCTTACTAGTGATACGATCTTGTATGTAGCTCGTATGTTGACGTGTGTTAGATAATCTTACTAGTGATACAATCTTGTATGTAGCTCGTATGTTGACGTGTGTTAGATAATCTTACTAGTGATACAATCTTGTATGTAGCTCGTATGTTGACGTGTGTTAGATAATGTTGCTTTTCTACATGATAATTGATATCAAGATTTCTCAACAAATAAACAAATCCAGTAATTACTGAACTTAACTATTGTAACTGGTTAGTATGAAATAACACAAGGAGGGATAATGTTCTCTTAGTAGAATGTCTAGATAAAGATTATTATTTATTATGTGGAATAATAATATTAATAATATAATGATGATGATGATGATGATAATGATGATGATATAATAATAATAATAATAATAATAATAATAATAATAATAATAATAATAATAATAATAATAATGGATTATAATTGATAATAAAGCATTGATGATACTGTTCACCATGATTTATTTATTTGTTATTTATTTATTTGTTATTTATTTATTTGTTATTTATTTATTTATTTGTTATTATTTATTTTTATTTATTTTTGTTATTTATTTGTTACTTATTTATTTGTTACTTATTTATTGTAAAAAAGTATTTGTTATTTATTTTTGTATTTGTTATTTATTTATTTATTAATATTTATTAATATTTATTTTTTATTTGTTATATTTCTTACACTTATTTGGCTTCAGGTAACTCAGACTTGATATTATGTAAACAAATAATAAATTGACATCGGTGTTATTAACATTATTAAGATTTCAATGTTAGGCATCACCATCAATGAATTTTGCAGGTTAACAAATATTACCTGCATCTTCCCGGCCTTATGTCATAAGAGTCAATGCTCCTTCTTGTTAATGTCAGATAACACTCTCAAATTTTATAATAAGTGTTCATAAACAGTGTCACGGTTTTTTTTCGCACAGAATCTCGTTTCGTGTAATGGATGAGTTTCATCTGTCACCTTTTCGACGATTGTTAATTATCCATTAAGGTATATCGATATAGAATAATTAGTTTCGGTTTATCAGGGGGCGCCACTGGGCTGTCAGTAATGGTTTTTCGTTTGGAGACAAGCGTTTCGTACTCAGGACAATGGCGTTCATCATGAACTTCTACTTGTTATATTCACTTTCGTTGGGTACCTTGATTCCGGTGGATTTATTTGAACGGCGTCAACCTGCCGGTTCATTCCAGTACGACAAGTCTTCGAAATTCTGCTATTATTCAAAGTGCAGTTTTCCAGAGTCATTTAAGCAGGTGCGATGACTTGTTATTCCGACATAATGATATGTTTAATATCGGCTTCGCTGTGATGTCGTGTTCGGACATAACTTTCGCATTTATCGCTTCTGACCAAGACTTGTTTCGTTATCTGGGATGCACGAGCAGTTGAAAGAGAACAAAGCCCCAGGCTGTTATCAATGGAAATAAAATAAAATATCGAATGCAATGAAAGTGGTTTACGACTGGCTGCTCAAGAAACAAAAATCATCCTTTATGGGCAAGCTTTTTGTTTTTGTTTTACGTACTTTTGTGTAAATTAAATTCCATGTCGACACGCAACTTCGTTTTCTACGAGTTAAAACTACAAAGCGTATCCCACTGACGTGTCTCTCGAGAATTGTTTACCAAAAATGGGGAAGTTTTTGACATTTGACCTAATTGGGTCGATGTATTATCAATGTTTCCTGGTTCATGACGTAACCGATGTCAGTTAATGTAATCGTTTATCGGTCGTGACATCGGCGATGACGTTTGTCGCATTTCTCGTTCTGGATCGCGTGCTGTCTTCAAGTCACCGCCACCGTCTCGGGATAACTAAATCGGAATTCATCTACCAAACTGACACTCTTAATGACAGTCGCTCCCTCCCTCCGCTAGTTAGATGTCATGTCCTCAAAGACCAATACAACACTCAATTGTCATATTAATATTGATATAATGTTGTTATTATTGTTGTTGTTGTTGATAATGTTGTTTATTTCAGAATAAATCCATATATACTCATCTCCTTTTAGTATCTCGTTCCATTATAAGACAAGTACATTAGCTAACACACAGTTTTATTATACTAATGGCGTGCCTGATAAGTTTTGTTAACCTTTGTAACTCAGTTGTCCAAGTAAATTTGGATTATTTCATCTCATATATTCGCCATTAATTGTATAATGTCATTAGTAGAAAAGACGAGCTATGATGTGTATTATTGTATTAGCTATATATAATGTGGAAACAGTTTCTGATTATTAATCAGAAATAAAATTGACTGGAAAACCTATCGGAAACCTTTCTGATCCAATATTAAACTGACTAATGTGTTTCACACACACACACACGCGCACGTGCGCGCGCGAACAAACATGATATATAGATGTGTGTGTGTGTGTGTGTGTGTGTGTGTGTGTGTGTGTGTGTGTGTGTGTGTGTGTGTGTGTGTGTGTGTGTGTGTGTGTGTGTGTGACTACTGCTAGTAGCTTACAATTTTTCTATAGTTTAGTGTGACTTTTTGATATACTGAATAAATGTATTATCTATGCTTTATCATCTTTCTCCACACATCCATCCGTTCATCCACCCAGCCATTCATTTGTCTATCTCTGCCTATCTGTCTGTCTACCTCTCTCTCTCTCTCTCTCTCTTCATATATATATATATATATATATATATATATATATATATATATATATATATATTATCTGTGTGTGCGTCTCTCTCTCTCTCTATCTATCTATCTATCTATCTCTATGTCTAACACGCACGCACGCACACACAAGCACATACAAGCACGCACGCATATACACATACTCTCTCTCTCTATTTCTCTCTCTCTCTCTCCCCAGAAAACTACATCATGAATTAAACATCATAGCCAGTACCAAGTTATTCACACCATCATTCTCGGTACAGTATCCATCCTGTGTTACTGCTGTTCTCGGCTTCACCAACATAACATTTATTGATAGCATCATCGTCAGTATAAACCTGATCAACCGTCACAATCCTTACCAAACGTAAACAAGTTGACCGCTTTGTACCAAGCCCATCTCCGGATACTGGATCATCGGAATCATAGTCGTCATCCGGAATGGCCAAGGTCACTGGGGGGACAAACCAATATGACCCCAGAGAATTGTACCGTGGATGACAAGCGATGATTTTTGTCTGAAATTTCGACCACAAATGGCTAGAATAAGGTGTTGATTTACAGAGTGAGAGCAATATTTCCCTAGGGATAAGGCATCAATTGACGGGCTGTTATAAAATGTTTACCCCCCCCCCCCCAGTGTTCAGCCAGATGACATATGACACCCCCCCCCTTAGGGAGCGTATATGATCTTGTTATCAATTTGTTATTTCTCTGATTTTATTTATTTAAAAGTTGCTTATTTATTATAATCAAAATATTAGTTTGTGGATACGCCTTTCATTGTCAGCTGCCTGTCCTGTTACCTAAAGAGGTAGCAAAATACACAATAATCCATTCAATCCAACAATCTATTTGGAAAATCGATAGATTCAAACCGCGATTCTCTCACATTCTCATATAACATTCTATTAGCGAACTGTCACGATTCACGATGACGTCATACTCGGTTACATTATCGGTAAACACACATTTAAAAACACTATTCAGGAGGAATGGCTGTGAGCTGGATTCGAAACAAGAACCTCCACCCACTCTATCCACCTCAGTCACAACAGCAGGAACATACTCTTAAACGTCCTATTTATATAATAATAATCAACTCTTCATACTTACTAAGTACGTTTTAGACATCAGAGCAAGGTAAATGTTTTGGGGAATAATAATAATAATAATAATTTTACTGAGATATGACCAGAAATGATAAAATAAATCCGAGAATAAACAAATTTCCACAGATCGTATTTCA
>JAODUP010000119.1:480000-607500 GCA_025642065.1 Paralvinella palmiformis | reverse complement strand
ACTTCGGGACGAGTTTACCTCGGCCGAAACAACCCCCGGCTATTGATGATTCCAGATTGGGACAGACGGTTCTATCCCGACATTTCTGGCGGGGGGGGGGGTCCACACTCTTCCCAGCCACCCGTCCTTAGGCTCCATCTGGTTCGTTTCTGTTCGCGCTAATTAACGTTCTATCCTGACGGTAGGCCCCGTGTCAGATCCAGAACGCGGAGAAGAGCTCGTTTGTCCGTGTTAAGCTGACGGACACAGCGGTCACCCGGTGATGACGTTAACAGAACGACACATCGTATTTGTCTGGTTCGTATAGAGCGCTTCGCTAACTATATAATTACGAAGCTATTGACCAATCTCTGATTGCGGACACCGAAATCAAAGTGGGAACAGAGGGTCGACCTTCGGTCGTGATCTCCCCTATAAGTGACCAACGAGTTGACAGAATGAGAGACCCAATACATGCCAGAGACATACCCCCGCGGAGCCCCCACTCCGTGGCTCATCCTCTCATCGGCATCCAACATTCAATCGGATTATTCGACGCCGCAATTCCCTCTTTTCTTGTCGGCTATGCTTTTTTAAATGGCGGCCAAACGAAGCGACTCCGTTCGGATGTCGCTGGCGCCCTCTGCCGGAACATGACGAAGCGAATGTATTCAGCTGATTAAGAGACGAACATTGGTCGGTGGTTATTTTCACGGCTGTCTCTACATCTCGCCCGGAGGTCTTCACGTCGGTCATTTCCCCCCTTCTCTCGTCCGGAATTATTTTCCGTGTTTTGTCTCCGAAGAATGACAGTCGACTGTCTGGATCCGGTATTCTCGGCTGGACTTGGCGATCGATCGAATGGACGGCGTCTTCTGGTCTGAGATCCGGCATCGGGATGGGTCCTAAATGACGCCCTGGATACGACATCTCGCACATCATATCGACGGCTTCGTGGAAATAGGTTACTGAAGACGATCTAAAATAACTGTCTCGGCTTATTTAGATCCGTTTATTTTTGGCCCTCTACCGGAAGTCGTCGCCATTCTGTGGGCCAACAGACATCATATTTGACAATTGTCGATATCTGCAAACGCCACATCAAACAATCGAGTCACGCGAGAAACAAAAATAGCGGCGCATCTTCCCAAAGGGAGATTGACAAACGTAGACAAACTGACATCCCGTGTACATCTTTGTATCTTTTATCAATTTATTAACTGGTTGACTCTAACGTACGAAACTGTTTAAAATGTATTTAGGTCAGCGTACTATCTATAAGTAATCTAACAGTAACAGTACTGGTCTAAGTCGCCAAATAGATGTTATATACACATCACATTAATTATATCCAGACACAAATGAAGATCTCTTTTATATTAACGCCTTATCTATTTTACTCTACGTTGCATGGAGTATAAACCTCAAATTAAGATGAGTGCCCTGTCGCATCACAATTGCTTAACCTTAACGAATATGCTAGGAAGGGTTTGGAATATGGTATGAAGCAGAGCGGAAGAGATGCTAATGGTTGCGGAATTCCACTTTTCGCCAATATGTCCATGTTTGAGTGAGCATGCAATTTTCGTCGGTAAATGTTATCTTTGCTCCTCAACGGGTCGACCAAAGTTTGAGCAGTTGACAGCTTGATAGAAACTGTTGGCAGTGTGTTGTTTGCTCACATTGGGGGGGGGGGCGCTATTCGCCTCGGACTGGGCGCTTCGTTCCCGGACACAGGCAGCGGTTTACAATTAAGCCATACCGCTCCAGAAGATCGTATAGACGAGACAGAGGACAACAGCAAAAAGCCATTAACGAAGAGGAACACAATGTCACAGCGATGCCATCACAATGGCTGGACGACAGAAGCTGTTAGTCGCCGCTCATCATGGAGAATGTCTGGGGTCTTGATCATTGCCGATGGGGTGGCCATACAAGTTATTGTTAACATGTTGTCGTATCCAGAACAAATACATTAGCAAATCTTCTCTACGATATTAACATCGTGTGCAAAATGGAATAAATTCTGTCGTGTCGTGTCGGGTGATAAAATTATTTATTGTGTGTTTTAATTCGAATAATAAAGTAAAGGCAAACTTAAAGACACGAAGTCAGACTGATGGTAATGTGAAAGAGTGGCTGATCATCATCATCATCATCATCATCGTTATCATCTGTTCATATATAACTCGAACATTATCCTATCCCTATGGTCTAATAAATATCGCCACACTGACACATAGATAGATAACGAAGAACCAGCCATAATCAGTTAATACAGACCATCTATAGACAACTGATACAATAATCAGTAACATGAACTACGCAGTATCAGTCTTACGATTAGAAACGGGATAACTTAAACAACGAAAGACCATTAACTTGTATTAACAGTCAATACGCTATTTAGTAGTATAATGGTGGGTGGGCTGGATAGGGAGTGGGAGGGCGAAGTAAACCAGCGATAGAGCAATGGACAAGAAGACTAGAAGAACACGGTTCAAAACCAATGACACTACCGGACTGATCTGTTCGCTGATCGTCTGAACAACGAAATAGGTACACGTCTTGTGCGACTAGCAGGATTATTGTACATTCTAGAAACAGGATCATCCACAGAAAATGATAAAAGATATTTTAGAATAATGGACTTATCCAGAAAGTTTGGGCCAAAGTGTAAAGTATTTAAAATTCTGGTTATAGATTCTAATTAAAAACGAACGAAAGGTATTGTAAAATGGCAAAAAGGGAACGTTTGTTGGCTGTCTCAACTCGACGTCGGATAACATTTAATAAAACTAACATCATCTCTACATCGTGATCTATAAACAAACTTGCCGCCATTTCTCGATTATATTGTTCCTTTGTCAGATGATGCGATAATTATTTATTGTATCGTCTGCTCTTCGTGCACCGATCCGTTGTTGCTGTTCTGATGTATTTCGTTTGGCTTTATAAAGACTAACAGAAGGAGACATCCAGCTAACATGGCTCCAACATGAGGCCCTCTACCGCCCACGTGATCTCATATCAGTCACATGACTCATCCAGCTAATGTCCCACTGTGGGGAGGGGTGGGATGGCGGACGCCTCGTGGCGGAGGTGGTGGTGGTAGTGATGGTGAGTGAGGGGGGTGGGACCCGCTGAATGACTATATTTAGTGCTTGGATTCGTTTGCGTCATTCATGGAATTCATTTATTCCTTTGCATTGCGCCATATCGTTATCTGCCGTGTGTCCAGGACACAGATCCTGATAACACGTGATAAGCCAGGCACGTCACATCCGGATCACAGAGGGTATAATCGTTGGCGTTGGCTGGAATGGTGACCTGATCGGGATCATCCGAACTCTTGGCCATTAATTAGCGCTTTTGTCCTGAACTGTGTACTAACTGGATAGAATACACATTTATTCTGTTGATGTTCTAGAGCTTCTTGGTGTGCAGTAAATGGTCGTTACAACTAAACAATTAACAACATTTAAGCAGTTAAATGATTATCGTTAAAAGCTGATTGTATTTATGTATAATTGATACCAAACACAATTATAAATGAGATCACTTATATACTATGATATAATAATACGATAAGATACGATATACTATATTATATAAATGGCTTACTTAGCCTCGGTGCTGGACACAACTGAGACATGTGGTCGATGGATGAAACATCACACTTGCACATTTATGAGTTGGATTCGAACCCACAACCCACAAGGTTTGTGGCACAGTGTTTTAACTACTACGCCATTGAAACTTCCCATGATAAAAAATATAATATGACATGACAAGAGATGACATGACATGATATATCATATATTGCAGATTAAATCGTATTTACTATAAGCATAGTTACACAAGAAAGTACAAAATGCCACAATTGAGACATGATACCAAGTACATAACATGCCCGAAGAGAGCACAACATAACACAACATAACACAACACAGTACAGCTCATCACAGCGCAGTGGAGTAACGGGAAAACACAGCACAACACAACATAACACAACACAAAGCAATACAGCATGAGAGAACACAATATAATATTATACAACACGACATAACACAACATAACACAATAAAACACAACATAACATAATATAACACAACACAGCACAGCACAACACAGCATAACACACCACATTATATCACGGTGTAATAGTTCAGCCAAAGTATAACTCACAGCAAAACATGACTGGTAGCTAGATTTGACACAGATCTCCAGTATCTCGGATCAAAACCAGTCCTGCCTATATCTAAAGAATGTTTCATCTTTCTCGTCGAATCATTACTTTTGGAGGTGGCTCGGCCGATTTACTAAAAAATTGTACACAAAACAAATCCAGCAATGATAGATTTAGCAGCAATAATGTAATGTATTAAAATCACAACATGAAATAACACAAGATAACACAAAACTACACAAAACTAAATTTCACCCACAGACACACAACACAACACACACACACACACACACACATATATATATATATATATATATATATATATATTGATGAGAGGAGAGAGAGAAGACATAAATTTCACTACAGTATCTGTCCTAGAAGGCAATATCAGAAGGTTATTTAATAATAAAATAACCTCAGATGTAAACAAATTTAACAAACTACAAATCTATACTTAGATAAACCTAAACATCTCTCTCTCTCTCTCGTGTGTGTGTGTGTGTGTGTGTGTGTGTGTGTGTGTGTGTGTGTGTGTGGATATTTCATCAAGGTAGAATTTCATAATATGACACGTGTAATGTTTACCCAGTCCCTAAGTCGCTCTCAAACAAAACCAAAAAACACATCACCTACATTCGTGGTGGGTGAGAGTAACATTATCCAAGTCAAAGCAAGGCATTTATGAGAAAGTGCTCTCTCTCTCTCTCTCTCTCTCTCTGTGTGTGTGTGTGTGGTTATTCCCTAAAAATGACCAATATCGAATGTAGGTTAACAAATAACAGATTGGATTATCTAACGACAGTCAACACGATATATCATTGCCATAATCCTCGTGTGTGTGTGTGTGTGTCATATGACATTGTGTGCCTTTGAATGGCTCCTGCTAGTAAGGGCGCTTTATTAAATATACATTATTATTATTATTATTATTATATGACTGCTCTCTCTCTCTCTCTCTCTCTCTCTATCTCTAGGCCATGTCACATAGTAACAATATGTAATATGTCACTTTATAACGCCCACCTAACGCTGTGACCCTAGTTTTGTGTTTTATATAAAGATACACGATGGCTGATTTGATCAAGTATGTTATTAAAAAAACGGAAGTCCTCAATTCAAAATCCGCCCACTTCCTGTCGATTGTTAACTCATGTCCATTGAGGGACCGAACTGTGTACGAGTACTTTGTTGGACGAAATGTGGCCGTGGACGAACTTCTAGGTCAGCTGACGAGATCATAGCATGGGAGAGGTCTATATCCCAGGTGGCTAACAATCAAGTCCTTAGAAGTGCAACCTGCTAGCGGGTTTAACCCTCCAGAAGGTTTAAACTCGGTTTATCATCTCGGCCATCAATTCTACTTTATCTCTACTGCGTACCATTTCTGGATCAGCTTTTTCCGATTACTTAATATTACGAAGTCGTTATTCCGGATTGATTGTGAATATGTTTTTCTATTGGTCTGTTTCCTCAGTAAGACGTCAAGATGATGATTATACGACATTCATCTGGAATAGATCCCGACGTCGGGTTTCTCTAAAGGTTAAGAAGGATTTATGAGAAACATCTGACATGTAACGGATAGCCAGGGTCAAAGGGTCACCTGATATTAAAGGTATATCATATATATATATATATATATATATATATATATATATATATATATTAAATAGTGCAATAGGCTCCAGACGGGCTTTTTGGTATATAATTTGGAATTGAACTTCCCCCCCCCTCTCTCTCTCTGTGTGTGTGTGTGTGTGTGCTTCATCGCACCCGAGTATGCATTTTCGAATTATCTGTATACGTAGGCGCACAAACCTCAATTATGTCACCTAACATATTTCACAGTGTGTGTGTGTGTGTGTGTATCAATATGTGAGGTATTATCAGCTGTGAGGTACTAACACGTGTACAGACCGACCTGTGACACGTGCCAACACGCATACACCTATACCACCAGTTTTACCAGAGAAGTGTTCAATTCCCAGTATCAGAATGCCATATTTACAAACACCGAACAACTCAGCCGTAGAACCCATTCGAGCTACAAAATGTGAACATTGTAGAACGTTTCTAAATTTGACTGCTTCTTTTTGGCTCATTAACTAGCAATCAATCTTCGGGCGGGTTCGGTTAAAAATGGGTGGGCGGGGATGGGGGCGCTGGGCATATACAGAAAGTCGGCTCCATTTACGAGTTAAGCTTCTATAAATAGCTTATTGAACGCCTTCACTTCGGTGTTTATAAGTAAACAACTCTTTCAATCATCACCAAAACCGAACTGTCTCTTATAGTTTTGTTTAAATCTAATTACCATCCGGTTTAGTTCGGACGTTGTTCTCAGTGTACAGCCGATGACGTGGCCATTCCTCGCTGCTGAACCCCATATCATGAGTGGAGACAAACGGAGAGATGAGATATCTATCCTCGGCTAATCTTGGCCAATTCTGCTTTTCATCCATCAGTTTAATCGTTACAGCGATATGACCTTCACAAACGGTGTCAAGGACATCGGTTGGTCCTCGGTAAAGGTCCTCGGCATATGCGTCACGTGAGAGAACTGATAACGATATATAAACATGATGATAATATTGATTATGAAACTGATAACTGAATTAGGATTACAATGTTGATGATGATGATGATGATCATCATCATCATCATGTTTATCATTATTATCATAGTTATTATGATCATTCAGTGATGGCATAATATCCCATTTTGTGAAAATTATTGCTAATTTTGTAAAACACACTTTTGTGGATTAACGTCACGTAACAAACGTAGAACGTAAATGTTAATATTAATCTTTTACGGCCACGTTTTGTGCACAAAGTAGACAAAATGGGCCGAGCGACCCCCAAAGGTAATGAGGCGAAGCGAAAGATGAAACACCCTTATGACATAACCTAACAGGGGTTAGAACCCAGGCGTTATAGATCTGTGGCGCATCGCGCCACCAGTTAGGCCATGGACGCGCACAGATGCAATAAATAATACACTATTCTGTTCTCATCATAAAAGATTAGTAAATACAGACATGATAACTCCGTTCTTCTATATCATCCTCTGACATGCGACAGAATGTCGGTTATTTGAAATTAGTGAACAATCAAAACTATAATGAACACAAACCGTTGATATAGACGACAAATTTCTCTCGCTCGTTCTAAATATTTATCCAAACACGTGCACGTTATGATAAACAGAACACCTTCCAAATGGTGGAACAAGTGTTTGTCATTGTTTTATTTTACAAAGATTACACAAACGTCATATTTTCAAGTCGGAATAAATCAATTTAAATCTGCACACTATATTAAAAATACAGTTTTAACGAAACTCTTATCATATCGCTCCAGGTGTTCAGTTGGTCGAGTGAATAGAGTGTAGGTCTACTACGCATCGAAGTTCCAGGTTAGTGTTCGAATATAACTGATACTTGTGTGTGTGTGTATGGGGGGGGGGTTTACCTAAGCAGTCGCCCCGTTGTCACATATTCCAGGTGTGGCTAAAACAAATGCCACTCACTTCCTCTAATATGGGCCCCTGTTCATAGACTTGGAGATTCAAAGAACATTTTCGGATGATACATTACAGTTTTCTTGTTAACCCAATTGTTGGCCTTTTGTTTCCAGGAGAGACATCAACCAAAGACATTTACCTGTTCGGCCTCGACTGATGGAGTTTGTATTAATGTTACGACGAACGGAAATGTCATCCGGAAATTGGGTGTTGACGTCTGCTAAGAATACACTCGATAATAATCCGAAACCTGAGCCGACATTTTACGATAACAAGTTGTGGGCTATTTCGAGCTGAATAAAGAGAAGTTATCGTAAAACTAAAAATAATCGTCTCTCATTTAGGTCGTAATTAGATGAGCCGAAATGTTAAAATAATTATTTATTGTAAGAATATTCTCGATGACTTCATGATAAGATTATTTTTTAATATTTTTTTTAAATTACCCATTCATTTTCTTAACCCCACAAGTCACAAGACCAGAAGCTGTCTTTAAAAACAATATATATATATATATATATATATATATATGTGTGTGTGTGTGTGTGTGTGTGTGTGTGTGTGTGTGTGCGTGTATATATATATATATATATATATATATGTGTGTGTGTGTGTGTGTGCGCGCGTGCGTGTGCTTTTAAGTAATAATGGTTTGGGTTACAATACGCTGTATTTTCATTATATATAACATGAAGAGTGCTCCAAAAACTCGTCGATAAATGAATAGTTTGTGTTATTGATTATCACAAAAGTAAAAGAGTAAACCGATCTAGATGTTACTTCTACTTATTTCGTTTTATCCGACGTTGGTTTGGCAAATTATCATTGTAGGTTACATTGTTTGTCTCTGATCAATTGTTAGTTATCATTAGAGGTAATACATTATTATCTATATTAAAATAGAGTCCCGAGACTGGTCTTGTATATATGAATAATAATAATAATAATAATAATAATAATAATAATATAATGTATATTTATAAAGCACCAAAACGAGGTAATTTCTTCTGATGCGTTTTTCACGGTAACACAGTTAGTGAAAGTTAAAAGACAACATATAAATAAAATATAGTTTTAAGCTCAGTCTAACAAAGACATTTTATGTGACTAGGTAATTTATTCCAAAGAACAATGCCGCAACGACCCCGAATACAACAACATCATATGACATATTAGCTTTGGATTCGTGCCTTATAGGTAGTTAATACTCCCTTATAGTTAATACCTTCCCAGATTGGTAACCAATCCAACTCTTAAGATCGATGTAATCTGATCGAACATCTGGTCACCAAACGAGAAGCAATATCGTTAATACGCTGAACTTCGCTGATTATTTTATCAGTCAAACCACATCGGATAAAATAATCCACGACAGATATCAGAGCGATAGCACTCAAAAGAAGGTTTAAATCCCGGAAATATGGAAACATAATGTTCTAGAAATGTTTGTGATGTGTAAATGATACTCCCAAGATTCCCGACAGATAAACTAATTGTGATAGATGAGTCACTGATATTCACGAATTTTGATTGTAGCCAGGTAAAATAATAACGACTAATTCAATCTTCTCATCGGATTATTTCATTTGATTAGATACCATCCATTTGTTTAGACTGTCCATTAATAAGTTTTGTTGTTGTTGAGTTTATTGGTGATTTTCACATTTATTAAGAATCTCATACAAAATCTATGCTGTTTAGTCAACGTAGATACGAATACAGCTATTATCGTTATGAACAATATTAGCGTGTTTATCGTGGACGTATCTGTATCTAACAAGGATTATTATAGAACATCGTACAACAGACAGAGTATATCTATTAAGGGTTCTTCCACAGATGCACGTTCTGACCTGAATTTAGAATTTAAATCAATAAGGCGTTGTCCCTCACAGGTAATGTAGGTTCTCAACTAAACCACGCAGTATTTCATGGCCCCCCAGTATATAATAATAATAATAATAATAATAATAATAATAATAATAATAATAATAATAATAATTATGATAATGATAATAATAATAATAATAATAATAATAATAATAATAATAATAATATAATGTATATTTATAAAGCACCAAAACGAGGTAATTTCTTCTGATGCGTTTTCACGGTAACACAGTTAGTGAAAGTTAAAAGACAACATATAAATAAAATATAGTTTTAAGCTCAGTCTAACAAAGACATTTTATGTGACTAGGTAATTTATTCCAAAGAACAATGCCGCAACGACCCCGAATACAACAACATCATATGACATATTAGCTTTGGACTCGTGCCTTATAGGTAGTTAATACTCCCTTATAGTTAATACCTTCCCAGATTGGTAACCAATCCAACTCTTAAGATCGATGTAATCTGATCGAACATCTGGTCACCAAACGAGAAGCAATATCGTTAATACGCTGAACTTCGCTGATAATTTTATCAGTCAAACCACATCGGATAAAATAATCCACGACAGATATCAGAGCGATAGCACTCAAAAGAAGGTTTAAATCCCAGAAACATGGAAACATAATGTTCTAGAAATGTTTGTGATGTGTAAATGATACTCCCAAGATTGCCGACAGATAAACTAATTGTGATAGATGAGTCACTGATATTCACGAATTTTGATTGTAGCCAGGTAAAATAATAACGACTAATTCAATCTTCTCATCGGATTATTTCATTTGATTAGATACCATCCATTTGTTTAGACTGTCCATTAATAAGTTTTGTTGTTGTTGAGTTTATTGGTGATTTTCACATTTATTAAGAATCTCATACAAAATCTATGCTGTTTAGTCAACGTAGATACGAATACAGCTATTATCGTTATGAACAATATTAGCGTGTTTATCGTGGACGTATCTGTATCTAACAAGGATTATTATAGAACATCGTACAACAGACAGAGTATATCTATTAAGGGTTCTTCCACAGATGCACGTTCTGACCTGAATTTAGAATTTAAATCAATAAGGCGTTGTCCCTCACAGGTAATGTAGGTTCTCAACTAAACCACGCAGTATTTCATGGCCCCCCAGTATATAATAATAATAATAATAATAATAATAATAATAATAATAATAATAATAATAGTGTAGATTTAGTATAAAGCGCCTTTATTTACAGAAGTCATTTACAGACGATATAAAGTAATACACATAAAAAGTTTATGTAAAAACTCAATACAATATTTGCATTATGAACATTATTTACGGACGTTTTTGATATATTTACAAGATATTAGTAAAAACAAGAAATGGATGGGCTGTCTAACAGAACAATTGAGATGACACGATGATATTGTCTAATAGTTGTCACTATGCGTGCTTACGCCATTCTCAATTCGCTGAAGACGATTCACGATATAATAGTATAATACGGAGTTATAATTGTCTGTACGAAATATGACAATGACATAAACCGTTCTAACAAGTGTTTCTTGTGTAAAGACGTAAACATTAAGATAGTATTAGGCAGCTCGGCATACTGTGATGACATATTTATTAATACATTTGTCAAAAATAACCCCTAATGTGTACTTTTTTACCGATCTATTATGTATAATGGGAGATGCAGCAATCTGTAATGGTTCCGTTGATGGTTCGCCATCTTCTCGCTAATTGGGAGGATACGTTATTAACGGAAGTGGATAGGAATGAAAAGCTTAAAATTCCTAAATATGTAGCCTTTGAAGAGGAAATTAAATACAAAATAAACGTGCTAATATATAAGTGAATGACAATAAACTTGGTGTTTCAAGTAACAGTCTAACAAAGTTTCTCTTACGACGCGAGTATTTGTGTGAGAAAATCTTTTACTCTGTTAGGTGAAATAAATCTTATATTAATAATAAAGGAAAGCGTGAAGAGTTGATCCTGATTATTGTCATATTACGTCCATAATCCTCGTGTATTGGAAAAGATTAATACAATATTAGGAAAATTATAACAATAAAGGTTCACAGAGTGCATGACTACGTTTGTGTATTATTGATCTATATCGATAAATACAACATAATACAATCTCCATTATCATAGATTGATCGGAATTGATAACAATCGTCGTTAATCTACCGTGATAGGAGAGATAATATTGAGGTTATGTGACAATTAGAATAAAGATTATTTGTAATCTGGGAATAAAACTGATAATTAATATAAATAATTAAGAATATATAATAATTATTGATTAAATAAATCAACTAATTAACTAACACGCGAATGATGAAAATAACGAAGGTATACTGAGTGAATGAATGAGTGAATGAATGAGGGGATGGGTGAGTGAAGGGTGTATTAGTGAATGAATTAATGAACGAGTGCGTGGGTGAGTGAATAAGATAGAGTGAGTGAGTGAGTGAGTGAGTGAGTGAGTGAGTGAGTGAGTGAGTGAGTGAGTGAGTGAGTGAGTGAGTGAGTGAGTGAGTGAGTGAGTGAGTGAACAAAGTCAACAGATCAAGTCGCCAATTTATAAACCAATTATTTAACACTCTATCAGAAGTTTGTTTTACATTAAATAAACGTGGATACCCGAGCGGCTAATTTCGAATGTCTAATATGCTGATATAAACATCGTTCTATGTGTCAGTTGGGTCCTGAATAAACGGACGGGGCACTCATAAATCATGGACGTCGAATCTGGATCAATAGCTGATATTAACCGGCCAGCTTTACCGGACGGACGAAATTACGTGCCCTTGTCCCGTCTGTGATGTATTACGTCATATAGGCCACAGTAATATCCGGTTCTCCTCGCCAACAGACTGTTGCCTAGCGTCCACCTGGGATCACTGGGAGCCACAAAATCAATACGCCGGAGTCACCAGCTGCCTCGGTCGCTCCCGACACACACACACACACACACACACTAACGGAGACGAAAGCTGACAGTACAAGCGACGCGCTTCTCAAGCGTACGATGCATTGTGTTGCTTGCTAGTTGTACGCTGTTGGGAGCATACACTCGTTTCTTCTTAGAACCTGACATCTACAACCCCTACTGATGGTCATCAACGTGACATTTGGGTCCAGTACGAGACACGTCAGGTAGGTAGGCCATTGTCCGTCCACGGTCATTACTGTGCGCATCATGCCAGCATTATTAGACGCTGAGCATAACTAACTATCATGTACTCATATTTCCAATGTTATCATTATCTGAATAGTGCACCGATGTATTGCGATGGCTGAGTGGAGAAGCTGTAGGTATATATCAATTTGGTCACGTTTATGACAGTAATGTATTCCTTAACACGAGTCATGCTCGTGTTAAAAGACTCGGCTAGCCTCTTAATGCTTCCGGATGTAATTTTCTCTTCAGACGACCTGATTGTTGTCGAAAAGTCTACGTCGGCGGACATTCTCGGGCATGACGTCACAGTTGTTCCCCAATGATGGCCGATCGGCAGGAGATCCGACCGAGCACGTGACCCCGTTCGGGTAACTCGTTGAACGTCTTCCTTAGCCATGGCGGGAGGTAACGCTTCGTGTGGCATTAATTACTTCTGTATAGGAGCCTTCCTCATCTTCGTCGGGAGCGTGCTAGTCTGCGCCTTGGGATTCACCATCGTTCTGCCATATGCCGCCACCCGAAATTGGCCGGAAGTGACGTGCGAAGTGATCAACACCAGCTATAACTTCCTGCAGTGCATGTGCGATCAGCAGATCTACGAGGAAGACCTCGGATGCATTACCAAGTATCCGTGTCTGGAGGTATTGATCCAGTACCGAATTAACAAGTCGCTGATCATAAACATGACGGGACTAAACCTGGTGACGTCATACCACAACGTCAACGCCGAAGTGACGACCGTCAGCCGTCAGCCAAGACAAACCTTCGACGATGACGTTCCCGGATCAGTAGACGTCCTAAACGACAAAGACTCCATGATTAACTACTCTCACATAAAGACCGGCCGCGACAGGGATGATCCAGAAGCTAATCTTGTTGACAAATATGAGACGGGCACGAAGTCGAGTGATGACGTTTGGTTGACAGAAGCCAGACGAACTAATGTGGATCCGAGAAGCACGCTTCCTTATTCCGGTTCTGCTATGACGTCACGCCCCAACGCAGTGGATGACGTGAAACGGGCCGAGATGACGGAAGATACGGTTTTGGTTTTGACGACACTGTTCAGATGGTGGAGCGATTCGTTTTATGGAAAGGCAAGTAAAGGTCTGATAGAAAGTTGGATCAAGTTAAAGTATATATATATATGTGTGTGTGTGTGTGTGTGTGTGTGTGTGTGTGTGTGTGTGTGTGATGTGTATGTGTGTGTGTGTGGTATATTTCACTGTCTTAATTATTTCCCTTTTAATTTCCATTTCGCCTGTAGGATATTTTATCTTGTCATCCCATTTCCCTGGGAAGTTGCCTCATCGTGATCTTTTCCAATTACAACCAACGTTAAAACTAAACAGTTTTATTTAATGAGGCTAAAGTCTATCTCGAAAATGCGTTTAAAATCTGTTCATTGTTATTATTATTACAGTTAATTATATTTAAATATATATATATATATATATATATATATAATATATAATATATATATAATATATTATATAATATATATATATATATATATATATATATATATATATATATATATATAATACGCTTCTATTGTAAAATTAAAGACTTTGGTGTTAATAATAATTATTATTATTATTATTATTACAGTGTTCACTGCACGAATGCGGTGTGGAAGAATGGAACGTTAAAGAAGCGGCTCGTTTCAAATCAGCTTGGGGTTTAATTGGAAAGTCTTATCCTTGTTACTATCGTCCTGATTCACCAAATATTGTTATATTGTCAAAGACCCCTGTCCTCGTTGTCATACACGCTATTGTTTGGCCATCTCTGAGTCTTATTGGTGGCTGTCTATTGTGGCTGGGATTATGTACCGGATGTTGTTCTCTGGATAATGGTGAGACTTACACTCCAGATCATTATCGATAGACAGGGATCTGGTATGAGACACGTGGAACAGAACAATCAGTATTTTGATTCCTATATTTATATATGTATATAGAGGCACACCTGTGCTAGTGTAGTTTTGTTTGTCTCTGAATGGTAATATTGAGTAAGTACAGGTTAGTAGGGCTACACGTTACATTGGCACAAAAAGGTCACTTATTGTAGTCACCTTTTAGCTACCTCTGACGACACACAAGAGAACACATCAGGTCAATTCTTAATCCCAAACAATAATAATAATAATAATAGGTGGAGTTTATAAAGCGGTTAATGGGGAATATAATGTCAGAAGAGACTAACAATAAAAAGGTTTAATAAATCTGAGCAATACACATTTAAAATTAGTACCTATCCAAAATTTTACCTTGATAGATATTTTGAATCAACGAGATTTTATTTTTAAATGCAGCAACGTCTTTTGTCAGATAATTCGATTATTTTATTGCCTAAACACTGAATCAGTGAATGTATTGTCGCTCGTGTAATTAGTTATAGAACCATTGACCTAAAAGAAAACTAGACCGAGCACTTAGTGGTGTTTGATTCGGCCGCCATGACCAAACAGCGCTGACTTCCGGCAAGGGAAAGGGCACCGTTGAAGCGACCGGGCTTCGAGTTTTATTGTGATGTGTGCATTATAATTTTGTGTGTGCAGACAATCTGTATTATTACTGTCCTATTATATGCCATGAAATATGTAAATGTCGTTTTATGTAAGTCCGTCTAGGAACCAACAACTCAACAAGTATTTATCATGTTTATAAACCTGATTTTAGCAGTCTGCTTTCCTTTTTGCCCTAACCGGAAGTTGGGACCTATTTGCCATCAAATCGGCGGGCGTGCATGGTCTAGTTTTCTTTCAGGTCAATGCATAGAATCAACAAAAGGCAAATATTGTCTTTATTATTTAACTTATTGTGTTTGATTTGATTAACGTTATTAGGCTAAATGGCTAGATGATATTATCTTTATGTGTCTGTGTATTAGTGAACAAACATATATTGTTCTGGCATTTATAATTTTCCTTTAATGATGTAACAGAAGAAGACTTATTGATGTGTTTCATGTTTATATTTCTAAATACATGTATGTATAAATGATATTTGATGACAAACAACTGTGTTATGACGTGGAAATAACGTGACATTTAATCAGCGTAGATAATGACCAATTGATATGCTAAGAAAGACGCTTCACGCAAATAACTACAGACGAGATAATGTCATTATGCCGATAATCTATTGTTTGAAAAGTCCATTATTCCGTTATTCCATTCTACCCACAGTCCATTGTACTCATAACCCATTGTTCCGACAATCCGATGTTATGATAATTTGTTTTACGGCATCTGATTCACATCCCAGTTTGCGGTCAGTCCAATTTTTTAACAGTAGAATGTACCGACGACACTAATTTTTTTTTTGGGGGGGCTAATATGTATAATTGAATACACGAATAAATATTTATAATATTTAGTTAGAATGTGAAATAATGTAGGACGCCAAGAAATATATATTGCAGGCCTCATTCGTACAGCATAGTAGCTTAGCTACAGTTCGATGCCGACGTGTCAGTGACATACGGTTCCTAGCAGTCACCCAATATCACTTCGGGGCTAATATAATAGGAAAACAGTGGAATTTTAACAAATATGTTGCAACAGAAAGTAAAACTGAAAATACGAATTTATTGCGTTTAACAGGAATTAGACTGTTTGTGTTGAGGTGATTTGGAGCCAGAACTATGGCGTCACAGTACAGTAGGACATTTATGTTAATGAGTACTGGACTGGACACAAGGTCGATTACTACAAGCAAATATTATTAGGGGACACACACACAAAGAGAGAGGGGGGGGGGGTAAGAAACATTCACATACGAAATTGTAAATATAAAATCACCGATAAATACCAGCCATTGCTAGCTGGCATTCATTTAACATGATTCGTGTACAATGTAACGTACAGAAAGTAATGTATACAATGTAAGTGATGCGTCTTAACCATCTCGATCTGCCATCACTGTGTACAATGTAGGTTAAGTGCTAGATACATCAAGGAAAAACATGTGGTCATTAGGGCGGATTATTGTTAAGGTGAACGTGTGTTGTTTGTTAAACCTGATTATAAACACTGTCCTAAAGGTTCTTAGTATAAACAAGACAAATAAAAACAGGCCACTGGTAAATCATTTACCAGAATCTTTTGTCTAAATAAGGTCAAATTATCGCAGCAATGCTACGACTTGTATCCAGAAGACGTGTGCCTTTTAATAGATCATGGCACGAGTCTCATTTCCTGACCGATTTTCACAATTTAATCAGAAACGGGTTATTGGATATTTTGATTAGGATTTTTTTAAACATACTTGATTGACTGACTAGAAACATTTGTGGAGATTAGTATTTATAATTATTATTATGTAGAATACAATTAACATAAATTTAAATTATAGCTATTAAAATGATTTGTCTAATCAGTGTGTGTGTGTGTGTGTGTAGTTGGGATCATTCGCCAGCCTGTGGGTCTCAGACCCGCATTTCGTAGATGACAAATGTGTCACTACACATTTTATAAGATTAATACAAAAGTAGTGGAAACACAATGGGCTATATAATGATAATTGATTTATAATTTATAGAGCACCACATTCAGCTCTGCTTTTACATTACTATTATAATAATACTTATTATTATCCCTGACTCATACCTACTTCTATCCAGCACACACATCAACGCATGCTGCTACTATGGAGGCATTGCATTGCTCAGACACATGGCCATCACGTCCTGTCAAGTTCTCATTTCTGGTTGAATAAACCAATCGCCACATGAGAGGCAGCTGCGGAGCTTCGAATCCGCGATTCTATTGGTATGAGTCCTACCATTGACCTAAATGTGAGTCCTACGCTCTAATTAACTACACACACACATTTCTGCCAGTAAACCATATAATTAACAAAGCATTAATTTTCACATAATAACCATTAAGATATATTATCCCGTAATCTTCGTTTTCCTCTTGAACAAACATATCCCGATAAAACTAATTATGACTTATTGACATATTTAATCTAAATAGATCAACATCCAGTAACTGAGTAGTAATTACAAAGTTCATTCGTTTTCTGATATATATCAACGATGTGTTGACATAGATATACTTTCATATATTGAATGGAGTTGAGTTGTTTGGCATCACACATAGAACATCTTGCAGACCCAGCTATCAGCAGGATTTGAAGCGCACTACTCTAATAACTACGGTGTCGGAATGGGTCGAACAACTGTGAAGAAGAACACCAACTTAAAAGTGTAATCTTAAATTCTAGATGAGACATAAAACCGTTAGAAAAGTGTTTTTTTGTGTACTTTTATGTAGTAAGCTACTGCACTGATAAATTAACACTCGTTGATGTATTCCATTTTGACAACGAGATAGAGACTAATTTAACATTAGAAAACTCGAAACAAAATTGAATAATCATTTTATTTTTTGTAACAGTTGTTTTGTTAATTTAATTGAGCCAGTTCTTAAAAATTTCTATTTTATACATTATTGCATTTGTTATAGTAATGTTAATTTATTTTATAGAGACATGTGATATTAATGTGTGTGTGTGTGTGTGTGTGTGTGTGTGTGTGTGTGTGTGTTTGACTAAAGGAGCGAGTAATAAGTGACATATAATACAATAATTATTTATTTATGCGTGACTTTAGATGAAAACCGTTAATGTAATTTCTGAGACTATTTCTCCTAAGTTATAGGACACTGCTCGATATTATGACACCGAAGCTACTCACTCCCGGGAAGCTCATAGGAAGTCTACCGACAATGTGTGGTAACGTGATTTCCTCTAACTCGTATTGACATTAGCAAATGGACAAAACTAATAATTCCAATATAAATGATGTTTTTGATCGATTGTGGTCCACCGATCATCTCTTCTCTAATTATGCGCATTATTTGTTCGACTTCCATCCGTTCCGAGACTGGCTACACTTTGTTGACAATACGATCATTCTTCCCTCGAGCTTCCGAGATAAAAAAATCATCAAATATCAGCCATTTGTCCTTAATCCCCGTCCGACATCAGTTGGTTATTACTAGAGGTATTGAGTCATCACTCAGTATCCTTGATGTAGCTAGAATCATATACGATTCCCCAAATGAATCCATTGGGTTCTTGGTTACACACTCCTGTACATAATCAGATGCGAGGTTTTCGTTTTCAGGCCTGAAGCCCCCCCCCCCCCACCTCATCAAGGGAATAGCATAAAGAAAGGGCGAGTCACGTACCATTACTGAATGAGCCATAATCAACAGTTATTGAAAGGTCATTTTATGTCTCTGCTCGTGAGTTTTGTATGCTGCTTCAGCGACTGTGTTAAAGTTGGCATTATTGTTGTAACTGCTCTCATAAAAATATCATCTTTTTATCTTAGATGAGTATAACAATCCAGGCTTCGGGATGAAAAACTAGTAGCATAATAATGGCAGGCTTGTATATCCCCATATAAATATTTGTTATATATATATATATATATATAACAAATAGAGCCGTTTATTTTTCTCATTAAGTAATAATCTCTCCATAATATGTTTCTCTAATGTGTTTATTACTTATAATATGACAATGCACTTATGTGAGTTATCGAGTGATCATTATAACATCTGGGTACTAATTAAATAATTTAACCTTCCACTCATTTTCACACACACACACACACACAGAGAGAGAGAGAGAGAGATGAGGGGGGTTTTCCGAAAAGTGATCGTCAAGAATGACAGGACAAATGAAGCAGCCTTTGTCTTAGAATTGTTTAACCGAATTCTTTCGAAATTATTCGCTTCAAAAACAAATCAGCACCTAATAGACCACGTGACCAGGCAATGGGCCAAGTCCCCAGAAGCGTTTTTCTTCGGTTTATAGATTCACTTGCGGGTTAGAAGATTTGAACTTAAAATCGGATTACGTGGACTATTCTGGAGATCCGCTTCAGTTATCTATATGTAAACATTACCAATTACGATAGGACATTTAATACACATTTAAAACAAGAAGGAAATACTAAAACAATTAGATAAACGTCCATTAAGATGTTATAATTAGTTGTTAAACATAAAAGACATTTTAATGGAACAGACAATAGTGATGGGATCTCGGGAATGTATTACAAATAGATTACGAGTCATAGCAAATAAGACTGGTTCAAATGCGGTCTAGCTCTTAAGTTAATTAATTTACTTTACCTAACAGAATAATAAAAAAAAGGTGATCAAATGACGAAAGTTTACACATACAAATAACATGTTTTGATATAAATATTATTTTAGCTAATGATGTTATGTTTTTACTGCTGCTAGAACCATTCATTAGATATCTGTTGTTATATATATATATATATATATATATATATATTGGGGCCTGTGGGAAGACAGCTTTAAGTAGCTACACAGGTCCTCCAATTTGTACGTATTCGACTATTATGTTCTATGTGAAATATAAACCGTAACAAATAAAAGACAAATTATAAATAAATATCATTGTCATTGTATATATGAATATAAATAACGCAAACATTTGATAAATAAAGTTCTACCGTTTAAACATAAACAATCATATATATATATATATATGCTAATACATATTTTAATAATCGAGTTTCCCATAGTTCTTTATTATTGTTATTTTGTAAACAACGCCGTTTAGGGCGCAATTTCTTAGCAAGTAACTTTTATGGTTACGTTTATCGTCTTGTTTTAGCTAAATGTATACCAGTTCTTTCTGAATCTTTTGTCTCATGTGCCAGATACGCATTAATAACATTAATGCTCTTGCTAGTGAAAAGGATTTATCGTTAAAACGGTGTTAGACATATTCAGATTACCATTCCTCGGTGAGCTGCCACTACACTAGCTTAAAGCACCATCACAGCATTGTCCACTATAGTTTTCTACCCCACAACCACGATTCCTGTATTCCTCGCCAGATGGCGAGAGTGAGTGGGAAAAGTGTATTGTTTACAGTTTCGGTAAAATGAACTAGTGAACTCATATAACGAAAATTTCATTTATTAAAGTTTGTGCATTATCAAAGCTAAATTAGTATTATTGCGAGCAGTCATTATAAATTAATCGAATATACGTTTACTATAAAAGTGATTTAACAATCTGTTGGCTATATATTTCATGTTATACACATTCTAAGTACATCAATTCCAAATACAGCAGAGTTGGTATTTTGACTGTTGCACAAAGTAACATTATACTTCCTAATTTCTGTCCATCTAATAACTGTCAACAGACGCATGAACACATACTGGTCCTATAAAAAGTTGAATACCGTCAACTGTCATAACAGAACATATTACAGATCAACAACACACGAAACTGGTTGACAAAACGGTGTGTAACAAGAACAGATCACATACTTAATTTATAACAAACACAAGCGACAAGATCAGATTATACGTTTACAACAATGGTCCATCCAGTTTTAGATCACCTGTCTGTGACTAAATTGAGATGTTACTATCTATTTCAGTAGATATTGATACTATATTCTGTCAATTAGAAGTGACCACAGAGACTAAAGGTTAACCGATATTGATATAAGAATATGGCCTTATCTGTGAGTAGTAAAAATAACTTGATAATTATTTAGTATATTTGGGTCTGATTGAACTCTTTCCAGAACAATTTTTCAATCACACCACAATTTCATTGAGATCCACTGTGTAAGAAAAAAGATGTTCACACTAAATTTGGAGAATTGACAAGATGTACCTAAAATGATAAATTGTTCATGCATTATATCACTTACAAGTTATATTTAGAATCAGACATTAAAATTGTACACGGTTGAAGCTTATCCATATAAAAACAATGTTTAAAACCAGTAGTTGTTTAACTTCAAATACTATGAAGATCTAAATGTGATTAATATGATAATAAATGTATTTCTTTCAAATATTCCTAACTTGGTACTGCAGCTATTTCTGTGACATCATATATCAAATGATTATTTAATCAGTCATTAGTATATTTACTTTAGTCTCTATATTTTCTTGATGTCCTATTGGTTATCACCATCAGGAAGGCAGATACAGTAGACTTGTCATAAAGACCACCCATCACACCACTCACAGAATTCCCTTCCCCCAAGATGGTCTTTTAAGACTGATTCCAATGTTCACGGGTGTTTGAGGTGAAGCTGACGAGGGAGGTTTCACAAAACGACATAAATAACTTGGATATGCGCAGATAGCATTATAATCGTATTAAATAATATTAAAGTGCCAAATGAGAACTTTCACGGGTTTTGGGACTATATTAAATATGCATCATAATCATTCCCATTACAGTGATCTTCAGGACACAGCCCTACACCACTATCCCACTAAAATATCAGGATCCTATCCTGAAATATCCTACATGGATCAAAATATCCTGAAAATTAGCTGTTTTCTCATTATATTAGTTATGACATAATGCCCCAACTTCTTTTTTATCTCTTTCTTTATTATTATATTCCTATTATTGTTTACAAATAACTGTTAGAGTACCAGTACCCAAAATTGGTAACCATTTACAAACACCCTTTGAAAGTATTATGCCATATATATATATATATATATATATATATATACAGTATAGACATGATTGATGATCAGTCAGCATTTAGCACATACATAAATAAAATGTTAACAAGCTTAAAGGCAACACAATTAATACTCACAACTTCTAATAAAAATTTAATACACAGATGAATAGTTTTATGACCAAAGACGATATCCATTTGATATCAGATAACGTAGAATGCTCATTTATCAAAATATAAACAAAACAGACACAAAGATTCACACTTCATATGCTCTATCTCTGACATTTTTGTTCCTTAATTTGGAATCATCAGTAGAATTAAACAATCTTGTGATACATCTGTCCATTTAACCGATTTTGGAAATAACCGACAAAATCTGTTTCAAGTATCATGTGATGTAAGATAATGAGTGAGGAGACTTTAATTACACATCAACATAAAAGGTTCACATCATTTACTTACATCTGATAACATTTATACCAAATGAAAAGCTAATTTATAATTGATGAGTTGATTAATTTAGCCTCGGTGCTCTGAGAAATATGGCTGATGCATCTGCTAAGAGAAACAAATCTTACAAATACAGGCATGAGTTGGATTCAAACCTACAACTTAGAGGTTTGCAGTGCAGTATTCTAACCACTGGAACACCATTATATCTGATAAGTATAAAATATTTAATCTTACTACAAAGATATCATTGTAGATTGTAACTACACTCTTCTTTCATGCCCAGTGTACTGTCATGTTAAGTATATTATTAAATTAATGGTTTGTTTTCAATTGTCAGCACACCAACTGGTGACTGGCCAAAGCATGTTTATGATAAAATAAACACATTAATTAAAAAGAAATTTGTGTGCATAATTCAGTTAGCACATCTCATTCATTCACACACTCTAAAATGAAACCGCTCTACACAAGAGCAAACAACCTTTCTAGCTTCCAATGTAGGAGCTATATCTGGCAGCACTGTCTAATCCGACCATCCTTCTTTAACTGTGTCTATAACATTTCATCAGACTTCTCTGTCTAATAATAAACACAAACATTAACATAACACCATAGATTTTATCACTACACGAGAACGGATCATGATGTGTCCAAAACCATTAACATCTAATCCACAGAACAAAACATTACAGATAAATCAATGAACTGTAAAAAGATTTTCAATCCATTTTTAATGTTACTTCTTGTTAGCGGCCGTCTTCTTTCCAGCTGCCCGCCCAAGGACCGAGCGAGCGACCTGATTTACAATGATGCTCATCAGTATGAGAGGACAAGCGACACACACGTACCATGATGTACCTGTCACCTGACCCGAGAACCACTTAGTGTTCAGACCACCGAGAAGAACGAGACAGGAAAGCACGAACAAGAAGCAGCCGGATAAGGCGTGCATCGACTTGAGAACGGAGAGCTTCATCAGCTTTCCAGCTGTAGTGGGGTAGAGGAGCAGGGCTCCGGCGCAACACTGCACTGCCATGTAACAGCAGACGATGTAACCGACCAAGCCGTGAAGTGTGGTGGCATGAGCACGACCTTTCAGCTCTTTGTTGTACCAGATGACGGCGAGACCTGAAGAAAACACTGCAAACTGTCATTAACCATCAAAAACAAATAACATAGTTCCTTACTTCATACAACAAAGAATAAAATCCAACTACTTGCGTACTTAGGTACAGGAGCTAATTAAACAAACTTCACCGAGTCATTGTATCCGTAGTAACTTATTTTATATCACTTATAGTTCCATTTTGAAATACTGACAATATATCTATGTACAATACTATAGAAAGATAATGATTTATACAAGCTACAAAACTATTACATGATGATATGATGATTTACCTGCAGAATTACACTATGTCTACCTGATAAGATTATGTACCTAAAGCAAAATCCCTCTAAGGATACATTTCTTATCATCATAACTTATTAATTTGCAAATGTCTTAAATAACGAGACAGATCTGTCTCACACAACAAGTACCGGTACATCTTGATGCAAAATATTTCTTGCAGTGGGAAAACTATTTTCTAAACTGTCATTATCTAATGAGAGTACATGATCTGAATTAAGTCCCTAAAAATGTGTAAGACCTGGATCATACTGTCAGTTGTCAAAACCAACCATTGTTGCCACCCCAAAACAACACAACATACCATATCAGTCATTCCTGTAATACAAACAAAACCAACTAATACCTAACATATAAGCATCCTGATCACTACACCTACTTGACCATCAGTAATTAATCTAGTACCACTCACCAATCAGGGAACATACGAGACCAG
This sequence comes from Paralvinella palmiformis, assembly GCA_025642065.1. Classification (NCBI taxonomy): domain Eukaryota; kingdom Metazoa; phylum Annelida; class Polychaeta; order Terebellida; family Alvinellidae; genus Paralvinella; species Paralvinella palmiformis. Next base: position 582,931 of record JAODUP010000119.1, on the reverse strand, counting down.
TGAGCATCAAGATCCAGTGATATTTTCCCTTCTTCTTTCTATCAGAATTCTTAAGCAGAGAACTCTCGGGTGAGAACAACAAAATAGCTTCTGCCATCAGGAATATGAACTACACAGGAACCCAAAAAATATAGTAATAATATATAACTTACAGGAGAATCATGTTTATTAATATTTTAAATATGACGCCATTTTTTATTTTCCAGTAATCCAAATGTCAAGAATATCTGCAGAACAGATAACACTTTTAACCACAGTACTTTTTCATTAGGGCAGTGATCTACCTAGGGACTGGAATAATGGGGATAATGCCCCATTGCAATCATTTAGTGACACATCTATAATAAAATTTATCTAATATTAATATTATTTCTGTAGCTAAGCTTTATAATAGAATACATTTATTGACTATCAATTTGACAATAATCACAAAAACATTATTATTTTAATTATCAAGCTTTTTATCAGTACAAGACAAAGCCTCCTCATTTTCAATACATTCCATTTTTGAATAGCTTCATCAAAATCAAACTTGTCAATTGTAGGACCGTCAACAATATGATCATCACATTACAAGTTCCACATTTTTCTCTTAACAACACTAATTGAAATATCTCTAGCCTAAATTATTATTGAGAGCTTCAACAGAAGTGCACGTTTGTGGACTAAAAATCTAGTTTATTTATTATTTATTTATTATACCAATCTATTAATTAGTGTTTGATATTGTGTGTATGCTGTACGTATATGTATTAACTATTAGGTATGCTGATCTCTCAAGCAACCAAGAATCACGACTGTATGAAAACAATAATCCAAACACACATGAGATGGTATAAAAAAGAATCTCACAAAGTCAATCAACTAAAGAACGAACTATTGGAGATGTTTTTGTTTCTATGTACAGTGAATGTGATTTTAGATTTCTAAATATTATTTAAGTGTATTTCTTTACATACACTAAGTACTCTATTTGTGAGATTTTGACTTAATTCAACCAGCATCTCAATATACGATCTACTTTCAAATCTGAATCAAGTCTAAACTAATGAAGGTGCTGCTAAAATAGTTGTTAATTATTATTTAGCTAATTGTGTTCTTCCTTCTATATGACATCATAAACAAAAGCATGTGGATAATTAGTAAATAAAACCTTTGGCAAAATCTGCACATAGTCAGTTTGGGTTTGTCAATTTTACATAAAAGGTGCATACAAACTGTTCAAATCTGCACGACAAAGGAGAAAATTATAAGTCAGCTGTGGCAGTCACTAATCTTTTCTGGGGTCAATAGCCTTGGCTGCAACAATTTTAGGATAAAAAAGTGACAACAGACCAACTTCTGGCGCCACCATGTGGCTGAATTTCACACTACAGTCTTGAGTTAGACATCTAAGAATTACTGTGTTGCATGGCGATTTATGCATGTAGGCGCTGATAAATGTATTACTAAAAGCTATAAATAGGCTGTTTACCAGCTATATTTGGATTTTATTTATAGTCCATTAAGGGTATGTGATCTCAAGATAATAATTTTGCCTTTAATAAAAATGGCATAGACTTCATCCAATAGATATATGCCACTAAACTAAGTAATGTTCAGCATGATTTGCATGGCTGTCATGGTCCCGTTTGTCTAGTTCAAACTTTTTTGTAGAACCTTTGCCATCTGACATGACTATGTGAATGGATAAAATCAATGATCACATAGATTATACAATGGGTGATTCCTATTACTGTAAAATTGGTATTTATGCAAGTGAACCGTTTTATTTTCTGAATCAGTTATTCGTGCAATGTTTACTACATGGAAATGTCAAGGGTATTAATACTCTGATGTAATAACATTTTTTATTTAATAATATACAGGTGATACATATATGATTGGTTCCCAGGTACAAGCAAAAATTATATTTCCAAAACTTTAAATCTTCATTAAAATCAATTTACATTTAGCTAAAAGTTTAATTTTAAACTCATTCATTTAATCCATTAAACCTATGCTAAAAAATCCCCTACGAGTCAACATGAATAATGAAAGCTTAGCTGTGTCATTCATCTGGAAAGATCAGTTCAATCAATATATCCTGATAAATATTGTGTTAAATCCTTTGGAAAGACACAATTGTTCAGCTGAAATACTATTCTCAGTCTCCATGTAACATGAAATAATTTGCTGAAAGATTTCCAGTATTTATCGTTAGTGAAAAGTTGCCATCCCCTATTAACAATGGGCACCATAGCTGTTTTTAACCCGAGACTGCAGTTGGTAACCGATGCAACACATTTCGCCTGGATCGGTCTATTCCCTTACTGAATAATTTTTCAATGGCTGGATAACCACTTTCAAAAGTTCTAACGTGTTTAAATACACAGTTCTAAAGCACAAGTCAAATCAGATCAGTGCATTTTCACTGACTATCAGCATATATATTTTGGTTTTTACTGTGATTTAATTGCTGAGAGAAAAGTGTCCTACTTTTGTTGCCCCAAAATATGACAAAGCATTTATATGTTAATCAATGTCCTAACACATGACATAACCATAATCATACAGGATAAAAGTCTAAAATAGTAAAACTCCAAACGTAAAACAATCAAGCCATACTTACAGCAATAACCATCAATGTTGGATGCCATGAGAACAGTGCTAAAATAAAGAAACAAAATGCCTATTGTTATAAATAAACCTTACCTTACCCAGTACTAAGTCACATTACAGATTTATAATATTATTATCTATTCCTGGGGTTTGAGAAACAAATTATCAACTTCACCACTGGATTTACTAATTAATGATGCTTAAGTTTAGCCTCCAAAATGAATCTGAAATAATTACTCATTAATCCAGCTACCAGTACATTTGCAACATGCCAGCCCATTACATTCATTTTTTCTGGCACTTGCCCGTTGGGCAAGTGGGCCCCAAAATCCATTTGCCCTGATTTTTTTGCAAATTGTTTTATAAATTAAGAAGTATTTATACATATATAGCATATAAGACCAATATATATTTTTATTGAAGTTTGATCATTTATTATTACCTATATAGTGCAGGTATAATAAAATGTGATTCTATATGTTTTAATCTAAATGTAGTAAGTTCAAACATTGATTCTTTTTTAACCATTTATTCATGAACAACTTATCTACATGTATATCCATCTTACAAAACAAAGACATTATTAAATTTAATTAATTATATTTGCCAAGATGGATTAAATGATCGAACTCACTTAGTGCTTTCATATGTTTCTTATTTTGCTCTGTTTGTTTGCATTCTCGCTTGATGGCAGTAGTTTGCACTCTATTATTGCTGGCTGTAAAGCCAAACTGTCCCAACCCTAATTGCCTATTGGCCACCTTACTGTCACTGAGCCACTACACAAAATGAGTAGTACCCTGGCATGTGGTTCTTTTTTTAAGCTATGGCCCCCAAGAAAACAGTGCCACAATGTTGCCTAATCTTGCTCCATGATTGGCTGTTAAATATAACACTAGTATAGCAGTACTCATGTTCCTAAATGTACTGATAGACCAGATTAACTAAGTCACGGGTGGGCCTACTATGGTGATGCAGAAGCTGACAGGCCGCCAATTTGAAAAGTAAACAAAGATCGTGCCTTTGATGCCTGGCAGTAATTGTGGGCTGTGGGGGATGATTGTAATTTCATTGCTAAATGATAGGAAATCTGTCACTTGCCTGGGCCAGGCAAACCACTTGCCCGAACTGGATTATTACTTGCTCCGGGCAAGCGCACAACCATTAAGGTAATGGCCTGCATGCATTCAATAACATTGGAATAAAGGAACAGTTATTTTTTACTAACAAGTGCTATGACAATCCAGCCATCCAACTTCAGGCCAATAGACCTTGCCAATTAGGGTAGTGACATCTGTCGGAAGGATTTAGAACTAATACAAACGAGCTGTAAAGATGACTGTTAATTGCAGTCTGGATCACCCTTCCTTTTCAGTGTGTACGCGGGATTTTTTGGTATATTTTAACGATCTTTGCAGGTGATAATACATAATACTCCTCGACTCCAAGAGTCAGTAAAGGAAAATGAAAAGTAAGGCGATATTTATATTCAAAGAAGAATAATTCAGTAAACAAATTAAATTGGAAGTTCTATATGGTAGTTCCCATGTGTCGTATTCGTGGCAAAAGTTTACGTATAGGCGATGGCTTTCCCATAGTGTTTCTTTAATACACCTCTTTGGCCATTTATTATAATATCAAAAATGAACAAGGCAGTTGTAATACTATAATTTTACCAGGACAATTCAGAGATATCTTCAACGATTTGTTTAATTTGTGGTCATTTTCCGTGTAGAATGTTTGCCATCGTTTAGCAGCAGAAACCAAGCGCATGCATAGTCTGTCCCGAGAGGGAGTGTGTGTTTTCACAGGCGCCGGTTCTGACGGATGGTGCCCATATGGCATTGCAGTTGTGCAGTGATATTGACAATGCATCTAGCATGTCTGAAGGTTTGGGTTTTAATATTCCTTTAACCTATGTTCTTTGACAGATATCTATAACTATAAATTGATAATATTTGTAGTAAGTCCCGCTTAACATTAATTATGGAAAAATATTAATTATTTGATGGTTGTTTAGCACCATCCCGGCAAACACTTATACCATTGATAAATTGGTCCATAGGTTGGCTATAGTAAGATTTCACTAGCATCAAACCATGAATGGAAATGCTTTTAAACTTCATACACTAATTAGTTCCCATCTTAGATAGACCCATTTGTTATTGAAATGTTTTTGTTCTACTGAATTCATAAATAGCGGTAGTTCCCAGGTCCCAGTCTTGTTTAATATCTCTGGCTTTAATCCATTTAGAGACTCAATTTCAGTTTCTATTACTATGTTGTCATGATTACCCCCTCTGGGCCCTCACTTGTTGTAGTTGTCAACTGTTTATATATTAATAATTTATCAAACATATACGAAACCACATCAAGATGCAGAATTTATCCATTGGAGATATGTAAGTGGTCCATTGCTATCCCTAAAATTTAAAGTGGGCAACTTGAACTGGCTAAACTGCTAGAAATACATTTTTAGAACTATATATAATTTTTGTTATCTCTAATGCTATTATTAATTACGTTGCAGGGGGCCAATGCAAGCCAGAGAAGAAAAATAGGAACAAAGCAAGCTGTTGTGTTCCCCAGTGCATTGTACCAGATTCTGTGATGGGAGGGAGGATCACATAATATGTCATTCCACAAACTACCCAAAGATAAACAAATGTTAAAACAGTGGATTCATAATATACGTCGTGATCCAGAAGCCAATTTCAGAATCACTCAACACATCAAGATCTGTCCAAGACATTTTATCTCTTTAGATTTGCTTCCAAGTGTAAGCCGTATCAGAAGGTTGAAATTCACAGCAATACAGCAATGTTTTGGATAACAAGAAGAGAAGAACACTTTTACATATATTTATTCATAATCTCATTGAAATCTCACCAGTCAATTTAATCTTTGCCTCTCAGAAATTGATAGCATGTTACTAATTTAGCTGCTTTAGATAGTCCAAGTCTATTGGCTGTTTTGGTGTGGATTCATTCAATTCATGACTGGTTTCATCGTTCTCAATATAATCAAATGTTCTCTTTGGTGTATTGCAAAGGGCTGGACATTTCTCTCAGTGATATTACAGTCGTAGAACTCTGTTAGTATTATCACCTTTGACACTCCTTGCATTTAGCCACTGCATGAGTGCATGTACATGGTCAGCCACAGATATACACCATAAGTATGACTATCACATGGCACCTACATGTAATTGGCTACAGTGCAATTAGATATCAAAAACAACTAGAGATGGAGTATTAAGTGAAGCCATTGTCACTGCATGTACATCGTCAGCCACAGATATATACCATAAGTATATATCTGAGGCTCAACAATCCGGTCAAAAAATATCAGCAATCAATCAGCCAGTAAAAGCTGGGTAAAACCAGTAAAAGCTACTGGCCCGGCTAATACAAGTATTAGCCAGCTTTTGGCCAACCCTCTTAGGAAATATTAATTAATATCATTAATGCATGAGGTGAGACATGGACTTCCTAATATAACAGTGGAACTGTTATTGAAGGATCAATGGAAAGGATAGATTCTCTTATTATCCAAACCAAACTTCAAAAACAGACCACATAGCCACAGGACATCATAGAGTTTGTCCTGTTTTATCAGTATCACCAACGTAAAATGTTGTTTTAACTTACTATTGCAACTATGTACACATTATATGGCCACACCTAGGACTAGGTAAGTAGGTTACAATCACTTAAAAATCAGATTTATAATTTACAAACCAAACAATAGTTAAGCAGATAAAATTTGATTCAATTCTATCCACATTGGTTATTTTGATCTTCAAAAATCATATTACATCAATTCAATGACACTTAAAGTTAAATGTACATAGAATACAAAAAATTCATGACAATTAATTTGTTTTTAAATAAATGGTGTGGAATAGATATATTCATATAGAGTCTAGTTATATTTTTATGAGGCAACAACACATCCACAATTTTAATTTTGTAAGATTGAATAGGTAAAAGCCGTAACGTCTAAGCCTAAGGGGGTAAGTCTAGATTTAAATACTAAAACAAGACAAGTAGACTCTAAGTCCACTAAGTCTAAGATAACTCAAATAAAATAAAATATACCGAAAATCATGAAAATGCAATAAGTAACATAACATTAACAACAGATCATCAGATGATAAAGGACATAATTTGTATTTCACAGTTGGGTTCACTTCAGGTAACACTGGACACAGAGATCATTATCTACTAAGGAACGCAGCAACAATATAATAATTTCATTGAATATTTTAGCAGACCGGTGTGAGCGATAATAGATCGAAAAATGGAACATTTCACACAACTGTCACGTTCCACACGTAAGGCGTAGACAGTGTCATACTTACTAGTTCCGGGCTTCGAAGTGTAAATAACAAAACCGGAGAACAGCACGCAGATGAAATGAGCAACCATGTTGATTATCATAGCTAGAAGACTAACAGAGTTACCAGGTTTAACACCTATCTCCACCAAAACAACCTCCGAACTCTTGACGCTCTCAGGGGCTAGATCTGCCATCAATCGCTAGAGGCGCCACTCTATATAACAAACTATATTAAAGACGTGGTCGCTGTTAGATAAGCCACGTGTACAAAGTTTATTGGTTAGTCACGTATTCTTGTAATGTTTACAATTCACTTTGTATCCCTTTACCTAACATGTAAATAACATACCATATGCGTCTCCCTCATTTCAGGTAGCTAAACCACTTAAAAATAACTGCCATTTGGCCATTATTATTATTATTATGCCTGAACAAAGTATGCTTGAGATTTTAATAATGTATATGCATAATTACTAATAATGTTATAATGATACAATCTACCTGTAACCCTAACCAAATCTACCCGAAACTCTAATTTTACCCTATAATCTAACAATAATCCACCCCTAAATTATACCTAACCTTAATCCCGACCTAACTCTAACCCTAATCTACCCCATTTCCTAACATTAACCCTAATTCTAACTCAATCCTAACCTAACCATCAACCAATCTTAACTTTGACCCTAACTCAACCCTAACCAACCAACCCTAATTCTAACTCTTAACTCAACCCTAACCTAACCCATAACCAACGCTAACTTTAACTCTAACTCAACCCTAACTTTAATGCCAACTCAACCTTAACCTAACCCTCAACCAACCCTAATTCTAACCTAACCTAACCCTCAACCAACCCTAATTCTAACTCTAACACAACCCTAACCTAACCCTCAACCAACACTAACCCTAATTCTTAACTCAACCCTAACTTTAACTCTAACTCAACCCTAACCCTCAACCAACCCAACTCTAACCATAATTCTAACTCAACCTTAACCTAACCCTCAACCATAATTCTAACTCAAGCTTAACCTAACCCTCAACCATAATTCTAACTCAACCTTAACCTAACCCTCAACCAGCCCTAACTTGAACTCTAATTCTAACTGTAACTATACCCTAACCTAACCCTCAACCAACTCTAACCCTAAATCTTAACTAAACCCTAACCTAACCCTTAACCAACTCTAACTTTAACCCTAATTCTAACTCAACCCATACCTAACCCTCAACCAACCCTAACTTTAACCCTAATTTGAACTCAACCCTATAACCTAACCCTCAACCAACCCTAACTCAACCCTAACCTAACCCTCAACCAGACATGGGGTCAATTCCAATTGCGGAATTGATTATTTAAAAAATTGAATTTGAATTGAGAAATGTGAATTTGAATTGAAATTTCGTTCTAAAAAAATTAATCCACAAATTAATTTACTATTTTACAAGGTTAACACTTAAATGTGGTGTTACCAATATACTGGAACCAAAATGATCCTTCCTTATAATATATATATATATATATATATATATATATACACACATGTATAATATCATATAGGCATACTGACCATGGCACCCCAAGTGAGCGTTTAACCAATTAAATGGTCTCGATACCGTGGACTCCGATCACAACACTGTGAAACCACTACATAGCATGCTTGTAATCTATGTAGAGATATTGCTATTTAGGAATTTACCCCCGTTCAATGTTTAGAATTGGCAAAAAAATCCACAAATTAATTTACCATTTTAATTCAGGAATATTCCTTCCATCACCATCTTACTTGGAATATAAACCGTTCGGAGTAGGTATTCCATTAGGCCAGTCTTAAAAATAATCTTGTTGGGTGTTACCCGACCGTATGACTCCAAAAACCGCCGTATGGTTGTATGTAATTGTGAAGAAATGAAAAATAAATTTCAACTATTTCGGTAATATCAAGTCGTGTTCGGTCATTGAAATATCTGTTTACTTGCGCTTTCTTCACTGTGTGCGTATATGGGACGAATTGGCTTGATTGTGGGGGCAATTATGCATGGTGACGTTATCTGTTGAATGACGTTTAAACCACATCCAGATATGATTACCTGCGGACTGAGGTATATTTTTAAAACCATTGACCTGAAAGAAAACTAGACCAAGCAGTCAGTGGTGTTTGAAGGGTCCGCCATGACCAAACAGCGTTGACTTCCGGTAGTGGCAAAAAGCAACGTTGAAGCTGCTGCGCTTCGAGTTTTGAACCTATGAATATGTACATTATAATTTTGTGTGTACAGACAATCTGTATTATTCCTGTCCTATTATATGCCATGAAATATGTAAAAGTCGTTTTATTCAAGTCCATATATCTAGTTTAATTGGGATCAAACGCCAGAGATAGGCCGGGGGTTGTCGTACAGGCTAAATATAATAACAGTTAAGCTTAATTTCCCGCCCCCCAAAAAAACCTGGTTTACCGATGAAAAGACATCCCGTTTGTATTACTTCCACACCCGCGGCTTATTCAACCATCGATACAACAATAATTCACCACGTTTATAAACCTGATTTTTCCAGTCGGCGTTCCTATTTCCTCGACCGGAAGTTGGGACCTGTTTGCCATCAAATCGGCGGCCGTGTTCGGTCTAGTTTTCTTTTAGGTCAATGATCGGAACCGTGTTCGTTGGCGTTAAAAGTCCGAGCACTCAATGCGCACGCGCCAAATGTGCATTTTGTTCCAGTGCTCGGACGCGGAACCCTATATGCTGGTGTAAAACAACCGAGCACTGAACGTCAAGCGTATTTTGGCTTGTTTCGGATGCTCAGACGCAGATATAAAAAGATCCGAGCCAACATGTTACAACCAGGTCGATATAGTTGGACAGGTGTTATATCTTCGATCTCCTTTATTCTTGTTGGAACATCTTCAAAGATGTCGAAAACCTCAACCTAACTTTAGACCAAATAAAAGTGCTCGGCTACGCAACAACGTCACTGTTAAAAAATCTTTCAACAAATCAGTTGTTTTCTGTACCTTCGTACTGTAACAATAGCAAGCAGTACCGGTAGATTGATGTTTTCCTTATCGTACTGAATGACCTTGAATGAAACAATAAATTTTATCACCTGCAACATATTTCGTAGTCCGCATTATTCACTTCAAACGGTTCAACACATTTTCATATTGAACACAAGATGAATGAACGCCTAACGGTGGGGATCCCGGACGATATCTGGTCACAACATTTTTCCTATTTATTCATAAATATTGATTTAGAAATGTTAACAAATTATTTTCAATACGATGTTAGTGGTTTTAACAAATAGTGGTTTTACATTTATGTGTAATCATCTGATCGATGACGTAAATACGTCGTCAGAACTCACGTTTCGCAATATATATTTCTTTTTGGCGCCAAATTTGAAGGTCCAAAACAAGGGTGAGTGGTGTTTTATGTGATGATTTGTTAGTAGACTCCGACAAACTATTGAAAATACTAGTTCAATTAAGTGAGTAGGTCTATATCTGAAACAGGCTTGTAAGTTGTATAATATCTATCTAGTCTGAATCATTACTGGGATGCGTGTAGCTGAATGAAAAACACACTTCATGAACAATATATTCCACTTGACAATCTATAAAAAAGATATATAAAAAATTAATTCCTACCTACCGTATGGATTTTTTGGCCATCTAACCCCCAACCAATTTTTTAAAGACTGCCTCAAGTAGGTACTCGGAGTACCTACTCATGGTAAAAAGTATTAGCCAAAAAAAGAGTCGGGAATTGGAATTGATAAATTTGGAATTAAATTGGAATTGATCAATTTGATGTGGAATTGGAATTGACAAAATGGAGTAGACCCCATGTCTGCCCTCAACCAACCCTAACTTTAACCCTAACTCAATCCTAACCTAACCCCCAACCAACCCTAGCTCTAACTCAACCCTAACCTAACCCTCAACCAACCCTAACTCTAACTTATACATACACATTGAGAGCATTTTTCGTCAAACAGTCATCTGATTAGATCTCTAGCTATGATACAAATGGTCAGTAGTATCAATCAACCAGTAACACTAGTTTATGATGGACAACACTAAGAGAGATCATTTATGAGGATATATTGTGTCCAATAGCCATAGTTCTGCCAAAAATACTAGAAATTAGGATTTTATTTAGATTGAATCAAATATGTTTGTTAATGAAATGACCTGGTCTTTATTTTATTAAATTAGTACATCAGTATTCTTAGTATTGATAACTTGTCATTAATGGAATCCATGGAATATACGAGGTTAAAGAAATTCTATTTGTTTTCGATATAAATAAATAATTATACAAATGTGTGTAGGATCGTGTGGTTTTTAAACATGCGAAGCACCGTCTTTTACCAGATACTTAATTTGTCTACAATTTGCTATTTTAATCTCGTCCAGTTATATTATTTAAGAAATGTAAACGATCCCTCTCTAAATCTACATACAGCCTGTGGAGAGAATCCATGGATCAAGGCCAAGTGCCCCTATTACTTAAGCAGGCCACTATTACCCACATACATAACATCCCTTACTTCTCTTCTCACTAAGATCATTGAAAGATTACTGCGGGGGAAAACTGGAAGGTTTTTGGAAGGAAACAATCTCTTAAATGCAAACCAACATGGATTCCAGTCAAAAAGATCATGCCTCACTCAACTACTAGAAAACTATGACACAATTTTGAATTTGGTAGAAGATGGTAAAAATGTTGATGTCGTATATGTTGACTTTGCATCTGATAAGGTCGATCATGGGATCTATGCCATAAATTGAAACATCTAGGTATTAGCGGAAAAGTGGGGACATGGATTCATACCTTTCGTGGTGATAGAACCCAGTCCATCACAGCAAATGGTGCCAGCTCAACTGTGTCCAAGGGGATAAGTAGTGCACCCCAGGGAACTGTTCTAGGCCCAGTATTATTTATCATTCTAATAGAGGACATAAAAGACAATGCATCTAGCCATGTCTCATCTTTTGCAGATGCTACAAGAGCACTTCATGCCATCAGAAATGAGAATGACGTCAAGAACAAAATGACATCAGAACAATATACAAGTGGCAACAAATAAACAACATGCAATTTAATGAAAACAAATTTGAACTACTCCGATATGGTAAAAATCAGGACATAAAAAATTCCACCTCATACTTTGGACTAAACAGCAGAAAAATTGAACAAACCCAATGTGTCAACGATCTTGGTATCAAAATGAGTGACACTCAGTTTCACTGACCGTATATACAGAGTATGTAACAAAGATCGGCAAAAATGAGGGTGGATCATAAGAATTTTCCTTTGCAAAAATATCCAAACTAGTCCAACCACACATAGATTACTGCTTCCAGCTATGAACACCACACAGAGTTAAATTGCAGATATCCAGAAAATTGAGTCCCTTTCCAAATCATTTTCCAGTAACATATATCCAATATCTGACTTAAATTATTGGGATTAACTATCAGCCCTCAAGATATACCCTCTGTGCCTAGTCGCCAAAATCAAACAGTGTGCATCTGGTAAAATTAGGATAATGAGAGAAGGGAGCCTTCAAATTATGAGTCCCCAGCTTTTCAACAGCCTTCCAGTAAATATCCGTGACCAGCCAGGATGCTCCGTGACCAGTTTTAAGCACAAACTTGATAAATACCTACAAAACATCCCAGACAAACAAAAAATACTAGGCTACACACTTGAAACTGACACAACCTCAATCACATCTATGAGGAGTTCCGGGAAAGCTAAGCAATACAAGTCATTTTATACTCGAGATTATACTCTCGAACTAACTAACTAACTAACTAACTAAGGGTTTACATTTTAATTGATTTACAGAACACAATGTGGAGCTTGTAGAATAGATAGCAAATGAAACACAAATAATCTGAAGTGTCAAGAAGCAAAAGGTGGAGTACGTAACGGAATTAATTAATCATGATATACCTACACAAAGTTTATTGTACTACACATGTTATGTATTCATAGAGAGGCTGCAGAAAATCGCTTCTAAACACTTAATATTTAATTACCTTATAAATCTTCTGGTTGGCTTTTGCATAAATTAATCAATGTGTTTTTGGACAGGCTTTCTCATTCTTGTAACAAATAGGAGTTACAAAATTAAACAATTGAGTGAAAACATTTTACTCCTGGAATCACAGACAATGATTTATTTTCTATACGGCAATACTTTAAATATTGAAATTGTTTGTAATTTATGAAACAAGGAAGAAAAAGACTGCCAGGAAAAGTTTAAATTTGAAAATTAGTTGAATGACTTGACTGCAAATATAGTTTACGGTAGTCAGTTGCATGGAAAATTACACTAATTTTGTGATTAAAATCGTTTCTATTAATACGTATGAATAAATCTACAAGTGTGGACGTGTAGGTTATATATACTAATATAGTATTTATTTAGCTTTTATATGCTTTCAGGGTATTTGAAAATATCTTGGTGTCTATTCTGCGGCCGTGGAGCAATAGTTTATTTTCCATCTAGACATGATTACCTATCTAGCTCCTTGTGTTCTAAAAGTCGTGATATGGAATTGTATATTCTGTGATTTGTATTTGTCACCACAAATGCTGCATTTCAGAAGAGTGGAGTTGACAAAAATAAGAGGTTTTAAAGTTATGGAAGTGCGTTCAACTCAGGAATAGAAATATAGCTTAGCGCACGTAACAGCGGCCTAGCAAATAGTTCATTTAGCAATGGCGTTTACATGATCTAAATCCCTGGCAAGGTCGAGTTTATAACAGTCGTAAACTTGTTTATGGCATTTAAGAGACGACAGCGTCATAAACGCGTCGTAAATCCCTTTATGACGTCATATACTATTGTGTCATAAACCTTTATTCACTATATTTTGTGAATTTAATTTTTGGAACTTTCACTTTTGATCTATTTTGCTTAGAACAAGTTGTAAAACAAAAATTTTTGTTGATATATTTTTGTCCCAGTCAGTAATAACAAATAATTTGGAGGTATCTTTTATTCAGCAACCATAATAGACTCTCGCATCTTTCATACATGTAAAGTTGAACCAGTCCATTTGATATGTCAATCATCACTAATCCAAATCACAAAGTCCTTAGAAAATCCTGTGACGAAATACCAGCTTTGTTGTTTTCTTATGAAACCCTTAACCGTGTGTAACCATTTTATTATTTCTAATTTCATTTTTTTGAAGAAAAAATAAGCAATTCCAATTCCGTGATTGACCCTATGTCTGTGTGTAACTATTATTTAATGTGAAAGCTATAATGTGGATTAATAGAATCAGAGAAGCAGATACCTGGAGCTCTTGCCACATGGAGGATTAAGTGAAGTCACTGTCACTGGATGAATGGTCAGCCACAGATAAACATCAGCACCGACCCAAGAGGGAAGTGTCTTATTTGTCATCCAATTAACGGATAGTTCTAGTAAATTAGTACCGCCCCCCAAGCTCTAGAAACAAATGGCAGACTAATTAGGTCAATTAATTTTGGCTACAAACAATACCAGTGTATATTGACCATAGTCTAACAATCAGGCCATGACGTATTGTATAATAATTTTACTTTTAATATTATATTAATAATTTAAGCCATTCTAAAAACTACTTTTCAGGTATATCGCGGATAAAAATTCACCAATTTGTTGGCTATGCCAATGTATATATATATATATATATATATATAATATGCTTTTGACAGTTTATGACACTATGATGTCATAAATCTGTTTATGACATGACGTCATAAACGCTGGATTAATCTTGCCAACCCTGCTCCCTGGGTATAATTCACATTGTTTGTTAAATGTAGAATTTTTTTAGACGTCCATCTACGTCCAGTTTATATTGTGTGGTTAATGAATGCTGGGTCTAGCCCATTTAATTGAATATAACATAAACTAATATTTACATCACAGCATATTTTTAATGAACAATGCTATCTTCAGATTATAATTATATATTAGAAGTGTAGCGTGATTGTAATAGCCCGCTGAAAAAGGTAAGCTTTGTAACCATCGTCTAAACCAGATCACAATTTCAACATCATTCCTTTGAAAAGAAAATACAACAACAAAGATTTGGCTAAAACGGTTTGTTTGGTTGTTAACATTGATAACACTATCAATGTTAACAACCAAACAAACCGTTTTAGCCAAATCTTTGTTGATAGTGTTATCAATGTTAACAACCAAACAAACCGTTTTAGCCAAATCTTTGTTGATAGTGTTATCAATGTTAACAACCAAACAAACCGTTTTAGCCAAATCTTTGTTGATAGTGTTATCAATGTTAACAACCAAACAAACCGTTTTAGCCAAATCTTTGTTGATAGTGTTATCAATGTTAACAACCAAACAAACCGTTTTAGCCAAATCTTTGTTGATAGTATTATCAATGTTAACAACCAAACAAACCGTTTTAGCCAAATCTTTGTTGTTGTATGAAGAAGAAACGTGTTTCCTAATAGGGCATGACTTTCTGGGTGTGTGTTATATGTTTTATAGTGTTCTTATGCAACAATTTTGGGGCGAATGACAAATTACACACAGACACACGCATGCAAAAGATAGCAAGAACACCTTCAAAAGAATATTAGTGTTCTAAAATTAAATACATCTGCATGTGAAATCTCTGATTTATTACATCGCATACAAAAATGTTATAAAATTGACATTACACAAGACCATTCAAATAATTTTCAAAATGGAACATTATATACACATGGAAGCTATGCTGAACAAAGACAATGATAATATAATGAAGTATAAAAAATACTGGAACTATTCTCAACTAAAGACAATACTGCATAAGAAAATATCACTGACAGCTGTGGGATGACACCTTCACGTACTGAAAATATCTAACGGATGACTGCTCTTAGAACAAAGTCATTTCGACAATCCTAGGACACCACTTAAAAGCAAAATGGTGGTTAGCCACCTGAGTAATGGGTCTTTTTTATTTGTGTTTTACTAACTGATTTCCATACAAAATGCATACAGTTTTGACATCTATTAATAAACACAAATTGTACGGATACAACTTGAACGTTAAATTACCAACAACACGTAAGGAAGTTGTTTTCACTTTCTTCTACACAATAATAAACCATGAAAGTACTGCAAGGAACAAACACTGACCACAACGTGTACATTACTGAATGTAAAATATAAATAACACAAATAATTAATAAGCTGTGGCGTTGATAAAGTAAGAAGCAAAGGCATGCATTAAATGAGTAGAAAGACTGCATTATATCACAAGCAATAATGCACTGAACGAGACAATAGCAACAATAAAGCACATCAGACCCGCACCATTCTTTCCTTGACACACACACACACACATACCACATTCTCTCTTTGACACACACACACACACACACACATTCTCTCTCTGATGCAAGCACCACTCCATTAATTATTAATATAATAATACAGAATTGTATAAACTGTTCAGCAGTGTGCAACAGAGGTTTGATAGCATAATGAGGCTTAGAACACAGCATTATATATATATATATATATATATATATAGTAAAAATTCATTAAAAATTATAATTTATACCAGAATGTCACAAATTTTGAATTAGTGTGACCATCTTTGGTTACAAATCTATTATTTAACAGAATTTGTTTGGTTCTTTATAAACCTCCACTACACTGCATTCAAATGTAAATAAATCTGTATCTGGATACCCGAAGCTATAAGAATGAATTTGATGTTTGATGACCATCCTCTAATAATAAATCCACACTCCACTCATCTACTCATACTAGGGACTAGATAACATTAAGTCAATGTACATAAAACACTAACAGTTGCTAAAGTGTAAATCTTTGGTTATTCAAAACAGTAAATTAAAAAATAGGCAAGAATATATTGGATTATATTTCTGTCTACTTTCAAACAGAAACATCTAAATGTTTAAACATTCCAGTTACATAACAAAAATATATAATATAACAATCTATCCTCTCCTTTCAAAGTAGTCTTGGATAAAACTATATTTTCCATCTCTGTTTTCATATAATTAAATATACAATAGAAAATCGTTTTAGCCATAAGCTATCATTATAAATAACAATGATAGAAGATTTTTTTCTGGGAGTACCCACACACAGTTCAACAGCAATAAGCCTCCCATCACATTTCTGTCTGATATTTATTTGGAGTTATGTTGTGATGTGAATCTGCTTAAAGAGGAATAAATCAACTTAATGCCATACCATGATATGGTACAGTGTACTAATGAATTCCTGAAATACTGTGGTTGTTTGGCAATAAATTATGAAGCTGTTGCTAGGCAACCTATATGTAAACAGTAGGTCAGGTAACAATACATTGCTATTTACATGCTTAATGGGATCACATAACTGTCAATTTTAGATGTTTTGTTGCATATATAATTATTGGAGATACTTGAACATGTGACAAAACATAACTAGCAGTCAAAGTTTTTTTAATCAATGATAATTTTTCAATGATAACACTGCACATATGCACTGCATTATGTATAACATAAGCAGAGTATATATGCATGAATACACAATCAACAAATGCAAAAATACAATTTTTTCTTCACCTCAAGATATACGTTTTGTAATGTGGTTGCGTTGAGCATAAACAGTCTTTTAGAATACAGTCACTGTCAACATCAGCCATCACCATCAGAGACCCCAAGCATCAGGCTGTACTGCTGACGAAGATTCTTTGCTCGCATGTGAGCGCTCTCTATTTCAATCGTAACATGTGATGGAAACCATCCTCTTTCTCCATCCCTGATTCTCTGGCCTTCATACCAACCTGTAAGATTGTAACAAACATTACCAGCCAGTTTAATTAAGTGAAACTCGTGACAAATTTGTGAGAAATACTCTAAGATCCATTACTACAAAATGGAAATACTCTATATACTTTTGTATTAGACAAGGTAATAATCCTAACATTTATTAGGCATCAGACTATTTATCTTATACATGAGTAACACCCAAAGGAATTTTTTTATTGATGAACAAGCTATGGCGAGTGATAATCAAAGAAATGTACAGCTGTGGCTGTCTGCACACTGACATGAGTATTTTTGCAGGAAAAATATAAGGTGGTGAAAAAATCCACAACAAAAAATCAAGTGCTGCAATGCATGAGGCGACAATTTTAAAGTATCTAAACTGAGTGTCCTTTGGTGCTTTTGCGTCAAGTTCATCTCCGAGATCTATTGTGTGGCTTTTAAATGGATTTAATTATTTTGTTGTGTGAACTTCATTATTATCTGTGTGGGGGCTTCCACTAATTATGAGCCTGTAATGAGTCACCTTGATGCACAAGTATATATAATACCACAGGAACTAATATACAATTCTATATGAATGGGAAAAGAGAGGAATGGAACATATTTTGGGTGCCAGTTTTTCTATGAAAATGATGGTTTGCCACTAGACTTATACCAAGGTTTGATGAAATTTTATTTGAAGTGGCTATAAAATTATAAATATGTTCATCTTATACATGAGTTCATTTTATAGAGGAATATATATGGCAGTACAATATAGAAAAAGAAATCTTATTTTGATGATGATTTCAGAATTGTGAACAGAACTAAATGGTAGCAACATTAGAACCATACATTAAAAATAAATTTACATGACTATCCCATATTAGTAGTATCATAGCATGTTAGAACATTAAGTTGAAAAATGAAGAATGTCGAGTACATCTTAAGGATTTTCTATGAACAGTTATTAAATTTTAAAACAATATAAATAATTTTTTTTAATTCTATCAAACTGTTCAAGATATTTGTCAAATTTCTTTATGAGGAAAATTACAATAATCAGGAATGAGATCATTTCTAATCCCCCAATTAATACCTGCAATATCTCCATGAATACAGATATTATGTTTAATGGAAAAATACGTGAAATGTTTTGACTAGCTTCTGAAGTCGAGGTCATGTAGATAATCAATGAGTCTCCAAACAAGACATGTGACTTCGATCCATGGCCCACTTGGATTTTTAAGAAATATGTGGATCAACATTTGCCACTGATAACAGTCATTATCAATAGGTCAATGGCTGAATCGGTGATACCATTGTGTTTGAAACAAACCACAATAACCCAACTGCTTGAGAAATCTGGGTTGAATAAGGAAGATATGAAGAATCGTTGTCCTATTTCTAACCTTCCTTTCATCTCCAGACATATAGAAGATCACTGATGACAGTTATGTCTGCTTGTAAAGGTCATTCAAAGAAACTGTTCTCTTGATAGTGCATAGTGACATTGCTGAAGCTTTTGATAAAGGATCCATGACTGTATTAATTATGCTTGATTTATTTGCAGCTTTTGATGTAATCGATCATCCAATACTACTGAAGTATTTCAAATATTCCTTTGGCATCATGGGAAAGGACTTAATCTGGGTAAAGTTGTACCTCGCCGAGAGAACTCACTCAGTGTGTTTCAATCAGGGATAAAACATCACCAGATATACGTCAAATAAATAACATTTTACATCATTGTTATGCCAATGATACTCAAG
The DNA here is from genome assembly GCA_025642065.1 of Paralvinella palmiformis. Lineage (NCBI taxonomy): Eukaryota > Metazoa > Annelida > Polychaeta > Terebellida > Alvinellidae > Paralvinella > Paralvinella palmiformis. The sequence goes on along the minus strand of JAODUP010000119.1, from coordinate 563,414 downwards.
TCTACATGACTTTAAAGCAACATAATAAATAGCTTCATAATTCATCTTCAATTGAAGCTAGTATTGCAGAGATAAGTATATGGATGAACAGCAACGTGCTGAAATTAAACAAGGAATAAGACCAAAGTCATTGCTTTCTCATCCAAGCAACATGTAAAGAAAACAGAATCTTTGCATTAAGGTAAGATCCAGTTATATAAATTCTTCCACTTCTGTGAGAAATCTAGGACTTATGTTGGATAACACTTCAGAGAATGGAGAAACAGGTGAATTATATATGTAAGTCCTCTTATTATCAAATAAGAAATATCAGACTTATTCATAATTACATAAAGTCTTGTCAAAGGACTCATAATTTTGTGTCTGGATTATGGCAATGCATTGTTATTTAATATACCTCCTCTCTCTCTCTGACAATCTCCTACAGTGATTGCAGAACTGTGCTGAACATCTGGTGACATACACTAGCAAAAGGTAGCACTGGCTTTCTGTACATCTCACCATACAAGATCCTGTTTCACACATTCAAAGTACTGAGTGGAACAGCACCACTATATCTAACTGATTTGATCCAAATGTAGATAACAGTGAGACTGTCGCAATTTGAGTTTTGTTAACTTTTGAAGATAAGCCACACTTATTCAATTTAGTTTATTTATAATATATAAACCAGTGTATTTGTGTATAAAATGTGTGTGTGCTGTTTTATTTTTGTTTTAAATGTAAAATGCCTCAGAGCAATTAAAGTTGACTAAGGATATTGTCATTATATTAAATAGATCTCCTAGTATTAGTTCCAGGAATCTCTTCCAGACAGATTTTAAAGTTCTGTCTGACCAAAATTTGTCTAACTACAGCCTTGCTCCATTATAATACAGTGTCTGGGTTCCATGGACATGAATTGTGTTATAAGTGAATTACAGATAGCAAAGGTATGTGTGCATTTGAGGTTGACTAGATAGAACTTCTTGCTTCACTATCCTCTCATTCTGAGTTTTATTCTTTAGATGCAGGGAATTTGTAATATTATTACAGGACACACTCTGGCTTATGATACAGCTTGCTGTATTCTTGCGAGGACACACTCTGGCTTATGATACAGCTTGCTGTACTCTTGCGAGGACACACTCTGGCTTATGATACAGCTTGCTGTACTCTTGCGAGGACACACTCTGGCTTATGATACAGCTTGCTGTATTCTTGTGATCACATCTAAGATTTTCCTTTTGGCATCATCTTACTTGAGATCTATCATTATGTTGTGTGGTCAGTTTTTTTTTCTTCTTTTTGGGGGGGAGAATCCACAGGCTCTCGTTTCTTCGGCACAGCCTCTATGTTCAAGTGGTTGAGGAACCACCTCCCCCACCACTCACAGGGGAGCAGTATGGAAAGATGGAGCTGAAATACCCTCAGTATGATCACCGCCAGAGTATTTTACATCCTCAGGGGGTCTTTAACGTTCCCCTTTATTTTTTATAATTCAGGGGAGACGGCAGCGCCATTTAACGTGGTCAACCACCCATGATGTTGTGAGCCGAGAAATTAATCTCTGGAAAAGTTTCGACCTCTTGTTAGGATCAAACCTGTGACCTTTAGCACCAAGTGCAGGGTGCTTGACCACTAGGCCACCGGAGCTCACAGGTGTGGTCATTACAGAAACATAGCAGTTTTATATGGAAATAGTTTTTATAAATGTAATTAAGAAAACACAACTAATAGATGTGAACTGAGATACAAATAATTGTAATTATTTTATGGGTAGAACAACCTTTGATAGATGGTGGTAATTGGGTTATCATTGTTAATATGACCAGATTAAACCATACGTGTGAACATGTGTTTCTTCTATAATGCAATTAAGCTCCAATTAAATATTTACTTCTCAAGCTTAGATCAATTACTTGACACACTGGCTAATTAGTGAACGTTGGCAATGTTTCGAGTCAAACACAAAATATTAAAGCTTTGTTTGGATTTTTGTGAATGATAAGAGTCGATGACATAAAACTAATCAATATTTTCAGTTCAAATACTTGGGAGTAGGCATCCCCACATTATATCTGATATATTGGATCTCATTAGAATGGAGCCAAACTGTAATTTACAGAACTTCATGCAAACGTAAAGTGATTAGTAAAAATTAAAGAAACTAAATATCTGTCCATGGCAGTAGACATAATGTGAGCACTCTGATTGGCTTCATTTAAATGATTTAAAATGAACTATCAAATATTAAGATAAAACACTCATGTGTTTCATAATGTACAGGCATAATTTGGAGTCTTCTTGAAATTTGCTATTAGATCTTACTTTGTGATAGAAACTCATAATCCAAAATGTGACAATATGACATATGGTATAGGGTCAACCTATACCAGCTACTTGTCAATTAGCAAAATAATGTCATACGCTACTCACCATCTGACACTTTTCTAAAAACATTCACAATATCAGACACCTCTAAAGATAGCTCATCAGGTTGTTGTGAAACATATCTATGTAATGCTTGTACTTGTGGACAATCTGAAAATATCAAGATTTACATTTAGCAGAAAGGGAGAGAAAACTTCTGTTGACTGCAACCTGTGTTGTTAAATGAGGCATCTTATATGTGTGTTTTTGTTTATTGTACATGTTTCTGTTTCTTGGTAGGGGAGGGGGAGGAGTGCTGTATTTATTATATATTTGTCATTTATGTATGTACAAATTTATCTATGTACAGGTTTGTGGGAGTCTAGAATTGTGGAAGTATAGGCTTTTATAGATCTCGGTGCTATGACACACACACACACACACACACACACACAATACAAAATATATTAGGCATAAATACACTAACAAGTGAACATCATAATTCTAATGTAACTTCTAGCTCTCTAGATTCCTATATTGTTTGTCTCTCACCAGCTTTTTATGCAAATCAAAACATGTTTTTTAATTTCGTGATATTTCAAATATAAGATCAACTCTTTTTATCATAACAACCATATATATTTCGCACACATTTATCATGTAATACTGAATCATCTAATAGAGAAAGAAATAATTTATATTTTTGTTGAAATCAAATTCTGATCAATATTCAACAATTTGTGTACAGTGATACTAACCCCATTCTTCGTAAATCTTTTCATAATCATTCACTTGTTGTACTGGTGCAACAGCTTCAACCCACCTTGTCCTTTCACTCCTGTAATGGACACAAACAACAATATACAGAACAAAATGTGATCCATCTCCCATAACCAAGTACTCATTATGTGTTACTCAGTGTTGTGAGTAAGTAGGCCTAAATACACAAAGAGTGGTGACTTAGTGGATTTGAACTTATCTGACTTGCTCATTCAGCAATCTAGGAGCAATGAGCTACAAGGTCTGAGGCTTGTTCAACGTTTACTATACATAACATATTATACTACAACGTTCAATTTGCATAACCCTAAAAGTGGGTCACCTCCGTGGCCTAATAGGATAGCTTGGTTCACTATAGATCTATAGTATCTGGGTGAAGATCTCAGCCAAACTATGTCAGAAGGGTGTTTCATCTTTCTCACTCCCCCAATAACATTTAGCTGATTGTGTGCCAAAAAGTGGCCATAAAATAGCAAATTTAAAAAATTATCACCACGAAAAAAAACCAGAACTATAACTTACTCAGATGCACAAGATAGGATGTGTGTGACATTCTTTTCCATCAATGCCATAACGATAAGGTGGTCACAGTTTTTTGGTGCACCCTTTGGCAGCCACTTCTTAACCTCATCTGCAGTAATCAGATTGGCATGGATGGAAATCCTCGGTGAATATTCCAGCACTTCATACATGTCACTGCTACAAACATCAAAATATCACCTTTTACACATAGAAACACCAAGTTAAAATATCCCACTTCTTATCTTAAGGTTGTTATTGCTTTCTGTCCCTTACCACCACTACTATATAATAACAAACACACCTCAATCTGAATGCTGCTCTTAATGGGGGAATTTTATTATAAAATCTATGTTATAGTACATAATCCTTTAGTACCTATATGATGTAATGAAAGACCCAAACTGTATGACATAAACATATATTATATAGCATAAATTCCCAAAATTATACCTCCATTAAATTTATTATGTTTATATAATATCTCATATATTTATATTATAGTACATACATCTTTATTACACTACATACTACAGTTGCTTACAGGAGAAACTTCTGTTAAGCTACTGAGAAAGTGATGTAATTTTAAAACAAAATGGAGGTGAAATTGACTCTTATAATCCTTATATTCAACTTGATGATTATATATATATACATATATATATATATATATATATATATATATATAGTATAATTTAGGTTAAATTGAATTATATCCATAATCTTCATCAATAGACTGATCCAGGTGAAACACGTTGCATCAGTTACCAACTGCGGTCTCGGGTTAAAAACACCTATGTTAACAATAAACACTGGAAATCTTTCAGCAAATTATTTCATATTACACTGAGACAATTGTGTCTTTGTTTCCAAAGGATTTAATACAATATTTATCAGGATATAACCCAATGATTGAGCGGACCAATCTTTCAAATGAATGACACAGCTATGCCTTAGTTATTCATGCTGATTTGTAGGAGATTTTTAGCATGGGTTTCAATGGATTAAATAAATGATTTTAAAATTAAACTTTTTACTGAAAGTAAATTTGTTTTAATCAAGATTGTTTAAATATTTAATGTAGAGTATTATTTTTGTGTACCCAGGAACCAATCATATACCTACACCTGTATATTATTAAATAAAAAATGTTATTATATTAGAGTATTACCACCCTTGACATTTACCTGTAACAAACATTGCACTAATGGCTGATTCAGAAAATGAAACAGTTCACTTTCAATACATGATATCATGTATAAATACCGATGTTACAGTAATAGGAATCACCCATTGAATTATAATCTATGTGATCATTGATTAAATCCATTCACATCGTTATGTCAGATGGCAAAGGTTATACAAAAAATAAGTTTGAACTAGGCAGGCCTGACCATGACAGCCATGCAAATCGTGCTGAACGTTACTTAGTTTAGTGGCATATATCTATTAGATGAAGTCTATGCCATTCCTAGTAAATGCAAAATTATGATCTGGAGATCCCATACCTTTAATGGACTATAAATACAATCCAAATATAGCTGATAAATAGTCTAAATACAGCTCTTCAGAAAGACATTTATCGGCTACTACACGCGTAAATCGCCATGCAACACAGTGATTCTTAGACTTCTAACCCGAGATCGTAGTGTGAAATTCAGCCGCATGGTGGCATCAGGGGTAATTAACTATACTATTTATCTTTAGATTGTTATCAATGCAGTTGATTAATACCAGAACATCAACATGAAAAAAGATTAACATTCAAATATAGACATCTAAAATGTCTCTCTAAACAACATTTAACTATAGATATTTCTCAGCAACATGGGATGTTCTTGTATCTATACAGCTATCATCATAAATAAGTACTTAATCTAAGGATATACTTGTTTGATGATTATGTTTTATCAATTGACAGATAAGGATGTTACATTCTTTTCATACAAGTACCAAACAGCTTTGTAGATTATAATATTTTTTATATCAGTAGATTATGCATAAACTAATGTTATACTGTACATTATTTTGTGTGTGTGTGTGTGTAATGTACACAGTTAATACATACACCATATGTTATGTTGTTAGTTAATAGCATATCTAAATATAATCACACACACACACACACACACACACTTTTAGATGATAGCCAACTGTACCTTTTCTTTTTTGTTATAAGCAGAAGGTCATTAAATAAGAAGAAATAAAGGAGTGTTTTTTTCTTGCCAAACATTCTTATGTTGGTGTTGATCTTCGTCAGCTGACCCTGTTTTACTATAGATCGATGCTGAGATATAACTGGAATTTTCTGAAATCAGGCAAGAAAAGGGAAAATCGTGATAAAGGTTCATACTAAATGAACAAATCTTACCATAAAATTATTACAAAATTAGAACAGATCTGATGTTTCATTTAGAAACATTGTTCTAAGGGTTTTTTTTCTTCTCAAAAATCACGTTAGAAATTAAATTGAAAATAGAAAATTTAGTTTTTCCCACATTTCTCATTATTTCAGACATGGAATGGGGTCAATGCCATTTTGTCAATTCCAATTCCACATCAAATTTTCCAATTCTATTTTATACCCACTCCAATCACCAATTGAACTGATGCCATGTTTGTTTCAGGCCACTTCTTTGTGAGTGGCTATTAGTACCAATTTATGATGTATAGAATAAGATTTTGCTTGTACTTTACATTACTTTCAGCTTCAAATACCTGCTACAAGCCATTTGAAAATAATAAATAAATTTTGTTTATATTTCTCAACACTTCAGACCAAAATATGCTTACAGATCTTTCCATTTTCAAATGACCTAAATCAGTTAATTAAAAATTCCTTCTTGCCATCATCTATCACGATAAATGTTCGTAATCAAAATGGCAGCCAACGAGATAAAATTGGCTTTTCCATGTCATAATAATAATAATAATAATAATAATAATAATAATGGCCGAAATGGCAGTTTCTTACATGGCTGGCAACCTCAAATGAGGGAGACCCAAATGGTCTGTAATTTAGCTTCCCGACGGAGACTAATTCTAAATAAATTTAGAATAAATGGCATATTCGGTGGAGAAAACCATGCCAGTTGCCTGGTTGGATGAAAAACTCCACCCACTCTAGTGCCACAGCCGAGGCGCCAACCTGCGACCTCTCACACAGAATGACCATAGCCATAGGTAAATAGTCTCACGCTCTACCTATATGGCCAAACGGGCGGTTTCATCATTCCATCAACAATTCAGAAATAAACACAACATAACCAGAACTTCCTGGACTGGCAAGACTTCCTGGTTACATATCTATAGTGCTGATAAACAGATGAAACAAAGGTAAACAACATGTGTGCTAATCACATCCTTGAAGTTTATCAATTCATTAAAATAAATAACTCCATCTATATGTTAGTACAGACAGCTATATTTAGTTAGTTTAATTGAGTGTTGTAAACATTTGTTTTTCAGTCTCTGGGACTTGAAAGTGTTTAGTTAACAACAAATTTAATAAGCCATCTTGAATAACTTAGCCATAGTTATCATGACTAAATGAACCCACTGAAGAGCTAAATAATAGTTAATAGGCTGAAACTAGACTTCTCACAATGATTAGTAAACTATTACATTACTAGTCAAAAAGCTTTAGTCTCTTTTTCACCTTTAATTATATATGCCTCTATTAGTACCAGAATACTGCTATTTACAAGGCCTGAAAAATCGGTTGCCCGGGGCAAGTATATTTTCATGCCAGGCTAATGCTGATCGCTGATCACTTGGACATTTGGGCAAGTGCCTTTTTGAGACAAAAATTCGCCAAATACCATTTATTTCCATACAAAATCATTTCCTAAGCCAATTTCAAAATTTCCCCGTTAACAGTTCTGGTGTGTGAGCACATATCTGATGAGCAAGCCAATTAAAAAAATCTTTTTTCCTGTTGCATACCTATACTTATAATCCACAATGTAAAGCTGGTTGTGAGTGCCAGCTATGCTTAAAGTTGAGATTCCATATACATATACATATATTGTGATAGCATATGCAACATTGCAGTATCCCTCTCACTTACTGACCTATTTTTCTTGCATGGACACTTGAATTGAATACTTGAATCCAGAATTTTATGACTCCGTCCAATTCGCACCAACCACTACATGGAGCGATCCGTTATGTCGCATAAATAGTCACACAGATGTGGAATCAAGCTCGTATGTTAACATGTTTTCCATTTTTTGGGGGATTCGTATAATGCATACCGCGTATATAGAATCTCGGCTTAAGACAACTGAAGCTGTATTCATTGCAGTTTACTGGCTATGCCTTCTTGATAATTTGAAGTTTTCTTTAAATAGTGAGAGTGAAAATGGCTATGAAGCATCGGTAACTCAGCAAAGCAGCAATGAGCTTCACTGATTAAGCATTCCTTATCAAACAATTTTCTGTTGATTTTTATGGCAGGTGAAATATAGCAGATTTAAAAATAAATGATAATTTTGGATTAAAATATTTGTTGGGCAAGTGAAAAATTTGTTGGGCAAGTGAAAACATTTGTTGGGCAAGTGCATTCCCAATCTACTTGCCCAGAGGCAATTGAATTGAATTTTTTTTCTGGCCCCGGCTATTTTCTGCCACACTTTTAGCCAAAGAGATATCCAGTTGTTAAATGGCTGGATAAAAATAGATTGGAACAGTTGACAAACTGTTGAGGATGAGCTGAGGACCCGGCATTATAAAAAAATAACAACATTAGCCATGCTAGCTAGCTATATATATATATATATATATATATATATATACATATACATACATACATACATACATACAGTAATACCCCAGTTTACATCATTTTAGCCAACATCAAATTCAACTTGTAGTTACATTCACTCAGCTACATCGTCTACACCATAATCAATGGACATGAAATAAATAAATTAACAATAAAAGATAAAAGAAACTAAAAACAATTTAAAATACAATAAAAACATAACAAAATGTATATACAATAAAATATTTACATTGACAGAAATGTTTACAGCAATAGGTCCACTTTATGTCAAAAACCAGGTTGTGTTACTGCTTTTGGAACCATTTAATGATGTTTGAGGGTGAATGACTGCACATGCTGTATCACAACTCTAATTCAGTTAGTTCAGCAATGTAATGACAGACAGCTCAAAAATTTGAAACAAAAAATGCTTTAGTACAAAAGTATTTTCCTAACTAACATCCCAGATCTCCTCCCATTGGAGGGGGGGTGGTTGAATTATACAATTTATTTCCTTTAATAAACCTGTCAATTTTATGCCTATGTTAAATTTCTGGATATTATTTGCCTCCAATAAAATCTGGTGCAAATTCCGAATGAGATGCTCTGACACAAGCAGTACCATTATGGTATTATGCATCTGTTTGTCAGTGTAATATGCTACAATGGAGCAGCTGGCATATAAGAATAATCCTCCCAAACACTAAACCATGGCCTTAAACTTACCTTCATATCCTTGAACACCAACATTTTAGAAATGTTGGCCACCTGTTCTATATTATTCATCTGATGAGCACTCTCATTGCACTGTCTCACAATCTGAAATGATTAACTGAATGACTGAAGTAAACCAAATAAATATAACATGCTAGTTTACATGGAATAATCTAATGTGATGTGTAAACTAGTGCTGGAAATTGGCTATATCTTAAAGAACTGTTAATCAAAACAGTATCTGGTCCCATCAGCATATTGCAATTGAACTTTTTATAAGTCTATGCAGGGTGAGTATATTTTTACTGGAATTATATACCTTAAGCCAGCTGAAATGTTGTTAAACATGATGTCTTTTGTTGCCAAACACATTCAGGTCACATGGCTGAGATAAAATTATAATAATATTTGTAGTTTTGCATTTGTTTACCAAACAATGCTGACCTGTGTTATCTCACAGTATGTTACTCCGATGTGTACTTTCACAACTATTCATGCTGATACATGTAGGAATAATAATAATAATATCTAACATTTATATAGCACCCTATTCAGCTATATAGCTACTCTAAGGCACTTTACAATATTATTATCCTTGACTGAGACCTGTTCCAGTCCAGCACCTATCTCAACTCCTGAGTGAGCATACTACAGTTGGACAACTATACAAACTTTCCAGGAAGGATAGCAGTCAGCTCGTCATATACTTGTCTAGTATTACTGCATCATTTACCTCCCAGAATGCTCAACATATTCAGATTGTGCATAACTATTCAGAAATACTTATTTAACATCAAGAATAAAACTTTGAATAGATTTCACTAATAATTTTAGGAAACTGTTCAACCACTAAATTAAAATTCATATTCAGGATTACTGCAAAACAGGTCAGTTCCTAAATCCCAAGAACATGTTCCTGTTCGATGACCAAATTAATTTTGACAAATGTGTAATATATATATATATATATATATATATATATATATATATATATATATAATATAACAAAATTGGTAAAACACCCAGACATATATAGGTCTAAGTTTTGTAAAGTATATTTTGATAAATCCAGTAAACTACAAAATACATGAATGCTTACAACTGGAAACTAACAAACTCAATAATAAACAAACTGTACTAATTATCAATAACTGAATAAAGCTGAACTATATCTTATATGTTTGTAGAGACAGGTAAATGTTATTATTAAAGCACAGATGACAAACCTGTCTAAAGAGAGATTGAGTCAGGATTTAAAAAAACAGCAATTGATCATATGATATGGTATGATTTACTACATGACAAAATTATGTTAATTTATGACCAGCCAGGTTAGGGTAATGGATAGAAAAAAGCTGCTTGGGTTCTACAAATCTCTCTCTCTCTCTCACACACACACACACACACACACACACACACATAAGGTTACTGACAATTTTCTCAATAAACCCATACAAATTATTGATCTAATCCCAATTTCTTTAAATGGCCAATCACAGCACTGGACAACAGGGTTAACATATCATGGTCACACAAATAAACCTTAATCTGGAAATCTCTCAACATTAATCTCAGTGTAAATATACAAGTTATAATATATATATATATGCCGTCTGACCTTCTGCAATACAACCAGACAGTTTCTCAGGGACTTGATTTGCCCACTTTCTCTTATCTTTTCACTGACAGCACTAATAAGCAGAGGTAGACGTGTGATTCTCTGCATTGGTAACACAAGGAATGATTGTAGTGATAATCCCTGGACATCAGGATCCGCTTCCAGTCTTTCTAATACTTGCAGAAATTCAGAATTAGTTTTTCTGGAAAAATCCCAAAACATCTTGTTAATCTTAATAAGTGATGTGATGTGATGTAATAAAAGAAATTATATAAAACTGACTCCACTATAAAACATAGTAAGGATTTTAACCCATCAAATCTTCCATAAATCAAGACATTGAAAAAGGTGACCGATAATATGATAATTTACATTGTATGGATCTTTTGGTTCAACATTTAAGCAAATATTTAATCTCAAATGAAATGGAAATCAAGCTATATGATTAAGATCATATAATAAATACTAAATAAACATAAGGATGACGCATATTAAGATGAAGTTGAGTGATGTTGATGATGTCATGTCACTGAGTGAGTGAGTGGCTTGTTTGGTCACACCACAGACATATGACCTAGGCTTCCCTCCTCCCCCCCCCCACAGGAATGCATCCCACAAAGACATGTACGACCCAGATTCGAATCCGTAATCTGGAAGTTTGCAGTACAATGCTTTAGCCACTGTGCTACTACAGGACTCTAGTGGTGATGTGGAGGGGGGGGGAACAGCTATACATTGAGGAGAATAATGTAGATAGGTTCCTGATAATGATCTAGCATCACAGAAATGCTGGAAACAGGTACTTAACATGCATCAATATTAAAGGGATCAGTACATACAAAACAATACTAACAAACAGCAAATTCCATGATCAACAGATCACTTAAACAACATAAACTAGAGCAACAAAACTGATAATAATATATCGTGTCTGATCCATTTGTTGTCACTCAAATGATAACAGAATAATATTGTACCTTTTGTACGACACTCAATAAAATAATTATGACAATGAATCACTAGTGATCCAATAGTTTAGGTGGGCCAACAGGAACATTTCGATGTGTTCTGCGTTATCAGTAAACTTCATAGATAAGGTAGGGTGCCACAAACTATTTTAAACAATCATAATAATAATAATAATAATAATAACATGAAAAATATTAACCCCAATAACAAAGCCTCTATAAAGTGTTTTGTATTTAAGAGGTTGTAGTTTATGTGGAATCTTGTTTGGATACTTATGATCGGATACATTTTAAATACAGTTCTTTATTTAAATTACCTGCCTGGTGAGGTACCGAACATTCGTTATATAATTTAGAAGTGTATAACTTACTTGAGTTCTTTCAGTGTCCTCTCCTGGTACATCATATTACTGACATAGGATACATACACCTTAAAATTTTTAGAGGCAAACTCGGCAATGATTTCAGCAATCCGAACAGGATCTAGCAAATAGTCAGCATGCCATAGATGCTCCAACTTTTGAAGAAATCTGTAATTAACAACAACAACAACAACAATGTTAACACAATGACCAAATGTCTTCTGTACTTTTTATATATATTTCTCAGTGAAATTACTCTATATTATATTCAATAATTAATTACCATATATACTCATGTACAAGTCAAATAAATAATCCTAAGGTATGTTAGAAAAGGGCTATTTCTCTTACACAAGATGTACACAGGGGTTAAAGTGGTGAGAGTGTCCCAGAACTGAAAAAGTGCGGAGACTGAGAACGTGATAGCGCAGTTAGTTAGAGCGTAGGACTCGTAGCCGAAGGGTCGCGGGTTCCAATCTCCGGGAGCTGCAATGTTGTCATCTGGCGACTGGTTCACTCATCCATAAAAATTAGTACCTGACAGGACGCGATGGCTATGTGTTTGAGTAACGCTTTGTGCCTATAATGGCAGCATGCATTGTATGCTTCCTTGGGAGTTGAGATGTGTGCTGGGTGGAAACAGGTCCGAGTCAGGGATAATAATACTGTACAGCGCCTCAGAACAGGGTTACCTGGTTCTGGTGCTATATAAACATGCATTATTATTATTATAAAGTGTAGCGGGGGGGGGCGCTGTAAACTAGTTTTTCCCAAATCATGAAAATCGCTCAGAATAGTTTACTTGGTTTCCACAAGATCAGAATGAAATATGTATACCAAAGGAAAATATGTTCAAAGCTTCAGAAAGAAGGTGAAGTTACTCACAAAAATATAATGTGTACATGTAGTTTACATGTGTACAGCCATAAAACACTTGATTACATTATGCAATGGGTGGGTGGTGTAAATAAATCCTCCTTAATACTGACTTCATCCAATTAAAGGAACAATTCACCATCATTTCAATTTTTGAGGACTAATACAAATATGCTCACACAAATTATAAATGATGTCAAAATATGAACACGATCAATCACATATTAAATAATCCAGTTCAAAGTGATGGTTAATAGATTATTAATGGTCTGTGGGTACCACCACTTTGAATCCGTACACAGACCGGATGATCTTGAAATCTGATGTCACTTACCACAAGCAGTTTAAGTGTCAGCCAAACACGTGTTTTCAAAACAAAAGCATATTTACAAATATTACAGCCAAGATGGTCCAAATAGCCTCATATCTTACTGAAATGGTTAAAGAAAACTATATAATGAAATTCTGAACTGATGATGGCGTGAGTTAGTAGTAGTTAGGTTGAGCATGGGGGCCACATGGATGGCTAAGCCAGAGCATCTCTGACCTGACTTGATAGGGATCAAGATGGCCACATAATCCTTCTGCCATCTGGGGTCAAAACACGCAACTTTTTTCCTTCCTGCCATACAATCTAGCATTCGAGGAAGCCATAAGGCTACCATCCAGTAAGTATTATTATTTCCTTATACAGTAGGTCCACATTATACCGTGGTCCACTATAACACAAAATCGGATATAACACAGTCAGACCTTGGACCATCAAGGATGGTGATACTCTAATGTAATAAAAAAAAATTAATAATATACAGGTGATATGTATATTATTGGTTCCCAGGTACAAATAAAAATTATATTTCCAAAACTCTACATTAAATATTTTTAAATCTTCATTAAAATCAATTTACATTCAGCTAAAAGTTTAATTTTAAAATAATTTATTTAATCCATTGAAACCCATGCTAAAAAATCTCCTACAAGTCAGCATGAATAACTAAGGCTTATAGCTGTGTCATTCAATGGAAAAATGGGTTTGCTCAATCATAAATATTATGTTAAATCCTTTGGAAAGATTCAATCGTTCAGCTGAAATACTAGACTCAGTAACATGAAATAATTTGCTGAAAGATTTCCAGTATTTACCATTAGTGAAAAGTTGCCATTCCCTGTTAACAGTTGGCGCCATAGCTGTTTCTAACCCGAGACCACAGTTGGTAACCAATGCAATGCATTTCACCTGGATTGGTCTATTCACATGTAAAAAAAACATAGCCAACAACCACAACTTACCCTCTAGAAGATTTATTGATCACAAACTTAATTACACACCAACACCTTTGCTCAATCAGCAAATAAAAAGCCCAATCATAACCCTCATTTATTGTGTGACTCCATCCACTAAATAAATTTGATTCTCTTTGTCAATTCACAGCTATTGTGTATATGTTTTATTTGATGCAATTAGGAATCATATTTTGTGTATAAAACTAAAAGAACCCTATTTTTTATCATATTGTATCAGTTGCTACCTTCATCTGAAAAACATACACTATTTCTGGTGGATGAATATCACCAATCCAATATGGCTGTTACTTTTTGTGCAATTTTGCAGAAACATCTTATTTTCCGCACAAACACTCAGGTAATATTTATGTTTAAGTCGACAAATGATTAAACAATTACTGGGAACATTTATGAAATAAACAGTTGTATGTAATCTTCAAGGATGGTGCAAAACGAGGTGAATACATGGACTCTTTATTGTCACCCACCCCATCAGTGAGAAAGTGCTCCGTCTCGCTTCGTAGTTCACCTATAATACAGTTGACAGGTTGTGGACCCCAAAAAGAGCGTTATTACGGAGACCTACTGTATCTATGAATACTAAATAGAGTTTGTGATTATTATTCTGGGATCTGGGGTTACTATTATAAGTAATACACATTTAAATCATATTATCTGAGGGTGAACTGTTCTTTTAATAAATAGTAGTACTTTAAATATGATAAATGTTTGATTGTCCAATTTCTGGAACAATATAAAACAAAATGGCTTCAGTACATTGTGTGCTTCAATCGGACACTTCCCTAATATTAAAATAACAACAATGGTAAGAATGAAGATAATGCCAATCATAACACTAATAATAATAATAACAACAACAATAAGTACAGCAATGCTAATAAAAGATAACGGAGAATAGTAATTGTTACAGCAAATTTAGGCATTTAAAACTGTTATGGCATATATTAACCTGACAGCTCGCTAAAACATATACTCTTAACTATTATATAAGAGTACACATATTTATAAAAAATAATCTATTAACTTTATTCACACCATCCTGGATGGTGTGAATATATAATCTAAATTGATGGCAGTCTAACATTATGGATCATTGAAGGTCAAAAATCGGGATATACATTTAGGTTTTCTAGACTATGTTAATGTATTCTCTTAAGACAAACATATCCATTACTTATCATTGCTTTAAGATAATAACCCACAGCAAGCATGTTGAACTGAAGATCACGACCACAGATTTATATTCATTTTCAAAAACATTATCCACAAATACATTAAAAATGTTAAAATCAACTGAAAATCCCCTTATTTCAATTTTTTTTAAATTATCAAATAGCTAGTACTACAGATTGTCAAATATAATTGCCTCAGCTCAAAACCATCAGTCACATGGGATTTATTATACTCGACAAGCAACACGTTAAATATCTTAAAAAAGTGATGATAAAGGTGTATTTCAACATTACATACTTTTGGCAGACACTATGCACTTCTGTGATGTTGGAAAATAGATAGTGGTGATCTAGTTTGCTGATCACAGAATATCTCATATTATCCGTGTTCAGTTCTCGGACATTGAGGAAGTGGTTCACCACCAGGTTCATGCTCTTTACATAAGATGCCTCAGAGGTGATTATTTCAAACAAAGCCTGAAAAAAACAAAATCAAAATGAACTCAGTCCACTTACTAACGAAGCATGTCAGGGAATGCTGATAAAAATTGATCACAGAATGGTCACACATCGCTGAAGAGCAACTTTTTAGGGAAATATCCCACAAACACAGGTATAGGTTGGATTTGAACCCTGACCCATAGGTTTGTAGCATAATATTCTAATCACTTTGTTACTGAAGACCCTTCATACTATGAGTTTTAAGGACAACAAGTTACAGAATTAAAATGTGATTGGAATGTATGATGTATTTAGATCTGAACTTACAAGCCACTTTGAAATATATATATATATATATATATATATATATATATAATTTTGAGAAACATATAATGATAAAGAGTATGTATAATATTTTCCAAACAAACAAAAAGGGAAACATTCTACAGATTTTGTGGTTAAATAAACTGCCAAACAAACTACAAATTACCAACAACATTCTGAGTAAAACAATTTGCTTAATAAACACATAGAACTATATTGTAGCAAAAGCAACAGCACCACCTCGGGCGGCCAGTAACATCTGATGGTTTTCAACTTCTGGATTACAGCTGGGAGAGCACTGGTGTACTGCAGAGACTAATTTTTGCCCAAACTCCAGGCAGTTTGTATCCTGAGGTGGATGATCATGGTGAGAAGTTAGACGTTATTTGAATATTAACTGTTCACTCACCTCTTGTATGTTTTTCTCACTGACTGTCAATTTGTCTAATACACCAGACTGCTTCACCTGAAAGGGAACATTTAAAGACACACTGTTGTTTCCAAAAGTGGCATGGTACAAAACAATAGTGTATCTCCTTCTCGACTGGGGAAAGCATGAGCGAGTAATTTATTCAGTCTCTGTGTGAGTCACAGCTGGGACATATAGCAAAGGGACATCTCCCCAGAGAAATAACTTGTGGAAATACTGATGGCCTGCCCAGGTTTTTTCTTTCAACAAATTCATATGGAAACACAGATGAGCCCAAACTTAGGTTCCTCCGAGGCTTCAGCAGTTGAAACCAGATGCTATTTTGGGATCATCTACAAATGACTTGTAGTTTGTTTTCTTCAAAATAGACTTCTAATTGCATTTATAATGCTACAACACCATCCAACTTCATATTATGAAATAAACATTATGTGTGTATATATATATATATATATATATATATATATAAATAGAGATTCTTTTTTCTCCAGTGATATTGTAAACCATATTACTAGTTTCTTACTGTATCATTTCAGTGACATACACAGATGTGCTGTCTATGATAGAACAGGGTGTACTTTACGACAAGAAGTCAAAGATAACTATGTCTCCTAAACCAACATTGATCAACAAGGAGAAATACTTAACCCTTTAAATACGATTGAAACTACTTGCAACAGTAAAAAACAAGAACAATTACAGAAACAAAAAGAATAAAAGCAAGTAGAAAAGTAAATTACTGAAATTGCAAAATTTTGAATTACTAACCCGAGTTGTGGTAATATTGTTATTTGTTATCATTATTATCAACATAAAAGTTATAGATAATTACTTGTGGCATCTCGGACCACATCTTCCTGGTGCCAGCACCAAGCTTGATGACATCCTGTAGTGATGACTGCGTATCTGGCAACATATCATAATCGCTAGCCCTTGCAGCATCGTTAGAAAGTATCTGCTTCATACACTGTTGTACGTCCATATTCACATAATCATCGTCGTCATCGTCGTCATCATCATCACCACCAATATTACTAGCCTCCATATAATTCTCAACACCTGTTCACAACAAAAGTTTAAATATTAACATTATAAATAGGTAATTGCATAGGGCTAGTTATCAGCTCTGCCAGAACACGTTCTATAAACTGGCAGATACAAAAAACAAAAAGTAAACATTTACTTTCAGTTTGACACAGACACTTAAAACATAACAGTCTATTGTATTAGAAATTAGCAATAGATGATTTATACCTACACAAATCAGGTGAAGGACAAGTACACTGATCCATGGTTGAATATAATCTAGCAATATATGTTGTTTACATGTTACAATTAAAATGTTTTCCAATATTATTCATTGCTTTGAATTAAAATTTTGTTTGCAGTGACCACACTGATTAATAAAAATATACCAAATCTGCATGAATCTATATGTGGATGAGTACATACAGGACATCATGGCATGAGCGCTCCATCTGGTGAATGACTGTTCCCAGCCATAAAAACAATCTAATTGAAAAGGTGGTCGATTTCGTATGACAATATATATTTTCACTGGATATTTGTATTTGTGGAGATTAATAGTTGTACCGATTTGCTCATTTAGTGGCTGTGAAAAAGTAGTTGATACAAATCAGATGATTAATGGATAGTTACTATTTCTCATCGAAGCATTCATTTCTCTTCTCTGCTCCACAATATCACGGACAACAACACCTCTGTGATAGACCTGATACAGTGGTTCTTCCTCCAAGAATGAGTAGTAATCGTTATCTTCATTCTCATCTACATCTTTGTCAGTCCTTAAGGTACTATCAGGCGCTTCATCTTCTTCCTGACCATGAACATAGAGACACCAATGAAAACATCTATATTAACATTTTATTATCCATAAACAGTGTAAGAAATAAGCTGACGGCTCCTGAACCAACAGCGCTGTATACTTTGACTGATACCAGCTGATCAAGATATTTGGCATCACAGATACATTCTAACATCTCTGATTTCATTTGTTCTACTGTGATAAATTTCTTTACTGATTGTTTTAGCACTGCATAGGAACTGTTCACACAAAATATAATAGTGACAGGGAGACTGTTAATGTGCACAACACGTACAATATTGCATCATGGGGTTTTATTCTGCGCCTTGTGGGGCACAGGGATATTTGTATTTTGTGCCATACATTAAAATATCATGGGAATCATGAAAAAACGTGTCCTAGAAGCAACACAGAGGTCCACAAGTTATCAACAACAGTTCATTGTCCATAAACACAGCTACGTTGTTTCTTGGACAAGATATCAAAACATAGCCAGTTTGGGTTAATAAATTAAATTAAACTTTTAAAACTGAAATTGCTTAAACTTTACAACAATCCACCGGGCTCACTTGCTATCACAGTTACCAGCCATACAATGAGTATCAACTGGTACATATTTATCCTCCATAAACCTAACTATCAGATGGGAGTCATTACATTTATTATTTGTATAATTAATGATGATGATAATAATAATAATAATGTATAATAACACACCCCCCCCCCCCTATTAGCAGGAGCCATTTAAAAGTGCTGCAATAATATCAGACTGGCTGACTTCAGTTTTTGTGATGACTTTTTAATGGACACCAGTTCACACAGGTATTCAGATGCCACGTCATTGATAGATTTATAAGTTGTTAGTAAAACCCTAAAATGGATACGATGTATAACAGGTATCCAATGTATTTTTTGATAAATTGAGGTGATGTGTTAATATTTGTTTTTATTTTCTCCATACCAGGTGCACTATTATGGATTTGCTGAAGACAACTGATGTTATAATCAGATATGCCACATAACAGGGAGTTCGAATAGCCTATATAAAATTATACAAAGGCATGGACCATAGTAACAAGTGCTTCTTGTGTCAAGAATGGTATAAACAGTAGATGTTCTTAAGATGGTAGTAAGCAGCTCAGCATACTGATGTGACATCTTCATACATATCACTATATCTGTCAAAAATAAACCCTAGATTTTTTACTTACCCAATAGTCGTAATAGAAGATGCGCCAATCTATAATATAATGGTAGTGTTTTTAGGAATTTAACATAATGTGATGAAGCTAAATAATTTAATTTTAGAAGATTTAGAGTCATCCATAGCCAATTATCAGCATTACAAGGTTCTAAATTCCTTAAGGAAGAGGAGAAATTTAACTCCTTGTCAGAATATAGTAATATATCTAGCTGTGTGTCATCAGCATACAAGTGATATTTAATGCAATTTCGATGTGCAATAATGCCATCAACAAGCACTCCCTGATATCATTGTTCCAAAAAGCACTGAAATCATTCAAGTACTTTACCTGACATACTGAATACTGTAGGTTCCAGCCATTAAGCTGAGGTCGTTTTAGGCCTAAAATATCATGACTTACAGTAGTACCGATCACTAAGCCGACTTAAAAAGCCTAACTTTTCCCTGCAGTATTTTCAGGTGATATCAAAAGTTTTGAATAGAGGAAGTAGTCGATACTAGTATAAATATCACTAATTTCAGCTACTTTTCAATAATCCTATATTACTACCACAACAATAAACATCTATGCATTATTATAATTATCTTGTTTCACTTGTATCTTCACTCCATGACTGCGTGAGTTTAAATGATGATGTTGTTGACATTCTACGATTACGACTCGACGTCGGTCAGCATATACTGTATATACTCATCTATAAGTCGATCTTTGGGGTTGGAAAAGGAAATTCCCAGAAGCACCTCAACTTATACGCGCATCATATTTTCTACCAGCTGAAGGAAAGATGTTTTCAGCCATCCTTGATACACAACACTATAGGATTCAACCCAATTAGAACCAGAGCCTGAATAAAATTGTTACATCACTGCCTACTAATCCATTATTATTCAATAAATAACAATTAATTTTATTTTCACCAAACTGTTATTTGGATTTCACACGGTCTTTATGTAATAATATTTGATAGTCACGCACTGTTACCTCCCAGTGCCTCCAGATGTGCTCTGAAAAAATGAATTATTAACACTTGCCAACTGAAGTTACAATCAGGTGCGTTTGTGTGAGCCACAGTTGGAACAAAATAATCACATCTCTGCCTATTAGTCTTATTCACTAAATTATGATTAATTTTTACCAAACTGTTATTTGGATCGTTCAAACATGCCAGTCTTTATGTTATAATACTTGATCGTCATGTGCTGTTAACTACCAGTACCTCCAGATGATTAGAGATAATATAGGAATCACTGTTCACATTGCAAACCTTGCTTGCCACTTGCTGTGAAACAATTAATTAATAAAACTTGCCATTTGAAGTTACAATCAGGTGTGTTTGGTGTGACATCAAAGCAAAATCCATGTGTGTGTGTGTGTGTCACAGCCCGGGAAGAATTTGATATATTTACAACGCACTTGCTGACACCATGAGTTTGAAACAAATGACGACAATGATTTGGATGTTAAGGAATTTTAAGCCAATACTTGACTTCAGCTTATACAGTGAGCATATGCCTAAGGAAAAATTACAGAGTCAAAAATTGACCTTGACTTATACACGAGTATATATGGTAAACAGCTGCCAACACCCTAAAAAATAATTCCCGATGACTGAATTTCTTGACACTGAAATATCAGGCATTAAGCTAATCTAAAATATATGGCTTAATGGCTGGGACCTATGGGTAAGTATTTAATGTAGAGAAAAGTACATTATGGTCAACTGTATCAAATGCAGCAGACAGGTAAAAAAGAACAAATAATACTTGCTCACCTTGATCATAATATTATTTTTCACCTGAACTAAGACTGTTTCAATGCTGTGACTACTTTTATATCCAGACTGCATTGATTTATTAAGGCTATTATTTAATGAATATTTGTTTAGACAGAAAGCAACTGTCGTTTCTATAATTTTAGATAAAAATGTTAGATTTCAAATAGATCTGTAATTGTTTAGAAAATTACAGTCTAAGCTGTTTTTTTTTTTATTAATGTTTTTACAATGGCAACTTTCCTGGACTTTGGGAAAACACCCAGAGATAATGATATATTAACTATCTTTGGGCTTATCAGAACATCCAGACACTCTTCAACAAGCCATGTAGGCATAGGGTCAACTGGACAGAAAGCATTAGATGACGTTTACAGTGACTGTCTGATATCAGTCTCTGTAAGAGACTTGAAGGTATCTATCATTAACATGCATGGCCATTCTACCATTAGTACACCCTATTACAAGGTGCTGGAAGGGAACCCATTATGTATATTTAATATCTTTTGATAGAAGAAGTTATTAAAACAATGGTCCACATGAGATGATACTATTTGGAAGGACAGTCTGGGTTTTATAGAGTACATTATTCACAACACTGAAAAATAGTCCTTTGGTTTCCCTTACATACTCTGACATTTGTATTGTAATATTCTGTTTTGGTAGAAGCAACTATATTACGATAACATAGTAGCAAGTGAACTATAAAAGAGACTCTATCATAAATAAGCAAATTTTCTGTTTATTTCATATTTGTACTGTAATTGACATTTATAATAGACTAAAGTTTTAATATCATAAATATGTATTTTGATAAAGATTCACTTTGCTATCTGTTCATACTGTTTAGTGATATTAAAAATCAATAGTAATTGACTAATATAACTTGCCATAATTAGAATTTGAATTATAGTTAATTGTAGTTTAAATTATTCAATCTAATGGTGATAACATAACTGAATTCATAACTGTGATCATCACAATCATTATCATCATCATCATCATCACCACCACCAAGATTATAAGGATTAAGGACAACATTGTGCACAAAATGGACTGAGCAATCTCCAATGGTTATGAGTTGAAGTGAAGGATAAAACACCCACAATACACGGGATTTGAACCTAAATCCTAGAACTGTGTCATTAACTGCCCTACCAATTAATCCATGGAGACACCCTTAACCATCAAAATGATAATGACAATGATAGTGCCACAGATTAGTTGTACAACATTCAATTTAATCACCATTCCCTTAATACAGATTGTTTACAGTATACTCTAACAGGTATCAGTGTTGTTACAATAAGTTGATACTAACCAATCGTAGATAACTATCCTTATTGCCAGTTTGTGAGCTTGGAGATGATAATTGGAGTTCTACAGGTGTGGCCAAGGATCGTGGACTCAGTGCAGGATGATCTGGAACAGACTCTATCTCATCAGGACCAATGTAACTACCTCTACGTCTATCTGGTCTGGATAACAGAGAAGATAAATACAAATAGACAAATCAGAAAAATGCTGAGAAGTAATATGCTATTGTTTTTCCTGGATATTCTGTGCAAAATAGTGCTGTTTCCAATGGTGTCCCTGAGAGAAGGTGGCGCGCACACACACACAAGCATACTGTTTTACAATTACCATACTGTATGCTAAACTGGTGTAGGTTTAACAATGGAACAGTATTAATAAATTAATGAGAACATAAGAACATTTCTGGTTAGTAGATAAATTTAAATGTTTTTAACTCCAGCCATAATCATATATCAATTGTCTCATAGCAAGGTCATTGTAACATATCTCTACAGAAATAATTATTCCATCTCCTGATGAATCCTATCCTGATTTAATCATGATTTGAGGATATTCCAATTCAGTGTGTTTAGGGGGAGGGAGTTAGGCACGTAACTGTAAATGTGCAGGGGTGTCATGTAATGAAGTAAAACTACTTTATTACTCTCCTTGGTAGTTTATTCAAGTAACTGGAAATAACAAAGTAAGATTTCAGCTATCTACTTTTACTTGTAACAAAGTAGTTTTATTTGCGGTAATGCTACTTTTTAGTTCATTATTTTCATTTATTTCGTGATATTCTCATTACTTATCATAACATAGTCTATTATTTAAGAGACAATTGATACAGTTGATGCAAATTATTTGATGAATTTAAGATAAACAAATATATTTTAATATGGTGTAGTATTAAAATGAGTTTTGTAAGAATGTTAAAATTTGGTATACATATTTTAGTTGATGCTTACTGATAATCAGGACTCGTCATAATTTTGCCAACCTATTTTTGAAGGCTCACATTGTTATACAATGTTTTCAGCTGAGATTCATCATAATTAATTTTTTAATCGCATTGTCGACACCAACTTTGAGAGTCAGCTTTTGCTTAAGTTGAACAAGGGCTGTGTTCATTGAACTGAGGGTGGCAGCACATCTGCATGTCTGTGGACGCAGTGAATTTAAGTTGGCAGCACATGTCTGTGGATGCAGTGAATTTTGTTCACTCTTGTACAGTGTATTTGATTCTCATATTTTATGTTACAATACATTTCTACTTCTACGTTTACTTCAATTACTTTTAGAAAGTAGTTTTACTTTTTACTCAAGTAGATTTTTACTCAAGTTCTCTTTACTTCTACTCAAGTAGTTTTGAAGAGGCTTACATTTACTTCTACTCAAGTACAAAATAAAAGTAGTTCAGTCACCCCTGTAAATGTGTTAACACATTTCAAAATAAACCTTTCCATTAATATTTTGTAGGAGTTAATAGAATAAGAACAAAGACTGATCTTCTTTGACATACCATTAAGACAGGTAGTAATCATACATAACGTTTCTTACCTGGCACAAGAAGCTGGTGGAAGTAGGAACAGGGGAGCATCATCCGAACTACTAATTCCTAAAATCATCAAACAAAAGTCTGTATATAACAACTTACTTATCCTGTGTAAAGCTAAAATGTGGATATGTCAAGTTATCTTTTTTCACTTAAATTTTAAATGAAGTAATATTAAGGTTATGACATGACTAACCTGGTGATGTTATTTTCTTGCCATCCATTAATGGAGCAGGGACTTCTAGAGAAAGGTTATTGTGTCTTGTTTCAGCCTGAACATGGTCACTCAGCTTACAAGGAAGTGACCTTGCAGCAGCCCTAAATGAAGAGATATGTCAACAATCACTCACACTCTGTCTATCATAGAGCATATCATTTATAATTAGTAGATGAAATTTAATACAATATAACCTACATTATGCTGCTTAAAAATGTATTAACATACAGACATGTGTTTATTTTTCATACATTAATTAGATCTCCTCTTAACAAACCTAAAATTCTCTTTATATTTTAATAAATATTATATCTATTCACTTTTACATGCTGAACATTGAATGTTCACTCCAACAAATTTGTCACCCATTTTTCTACATTCATTTGTAATTGCTTCTTTCAAATACATCTTGTGTGTGTGTGTTTATGTGAGTGTGTGTTAGTTATACATATGTATGAAAGAAACTAGCAGAGGGTTTGTGACATCATCAAATTCTACCGAACTGGAAAACAAGGTAAATTGTAAATGAACAAATATCTCAGTACATATAATAAAATAAAAATGTAATTTTGTTAGTGTTATATGGAGACAGCCAAAGTAGATGTGGATGATGGGATTGGGAGTGTCTCAATAAGGAAATGAATTCAACAAACACAGCCATCAACCAGATTCAAACTTACAACTTCCAGGTTTGTAATGCAGCACTCTAACTACTACATCAATGTAACACACCCAGAAAAATTATAATAAAGGACCGGGGGGTAGGGGTTTATGTATAAACATTTGAGAGCCAGAAAAGCACAGTTTAATTAGAAAGTGCGAGAAAGTTTTCTCATAAGTGATAAGATCATTTCTATTCACTAAACTCATGAAAATGAACACTGACATGGAGTCCAGGTACTCATCAAAACATGAACATTCATTGACTGAAATAAATAACTCATCTATTTCAGTTTGGTTTGAAATCTGAAGTAAAAGCCAGGATTCCTATAAATTAACTGTAAATATTACACAAAATTTAAACACATTCTAGCATAGGTAAGTTACTAGGTTCTATATATGGTCTTCTCATATATGTGCAAAATGATGATTCTTTGACAGACATATTTCCTATTTCTATGACACAGATTATCTCCACTCATTTATATTGATTGATCTCAGCTGGAACTGAAACCGCTATCAACAGATAAATCAATACCTTTTTAATAAATCAATACCTGTTTAACCATTTTAGAAGACTGAACCTGTGATCATTTCAGTCAAGGTAAAAAATTCCTGGCATCAAGTATAACATGTTTAACAATTAGAGTAAGGGTAAACAACCCTTGGTACCAAGTATAACATGTTTAACAATTAGAGTAAGGGTAAACAACCTGTGGTACCAAGTATAACATGTTTAACAATTAGAGTAAGGGTAAACAACCCTTGGTACCAAGTATAACATGTTTAACAATTAGATATCCTAAGCAGAGAGTGAATGATGACATATCCTGGGTCTAGCACTATACCCAATTAGTCTGATAAAAACAGTGTGTGTGTGTGTTGTGTGTGTGTGTGTATATATATATATATATATATATATATATCTGAAATGATCACACACACACCAGACATAGGGTCAATTCCATTTTTTACCTATCCCTATTACTTATTGGAGTAGGTACTCTGAGTACCTGCTCCACCTACTTGGAATACCTAATCCAATAGTTCATATTCCAAGTAGGATTGTCATAGAAGAAATATTTCTGAATTAATTAAAACAAATTGTAGCAAATTTCAATTCCAATTCTAAATTTATCAATTCCAATTCCATTTTTTTTTTAAATAAGCAATTCCAATTCTGGTATTGAATTGACCCCATGTCTGACACACACACACACACACACACACACACACACAAACACACATCTAAAATTATTATATACATACCCAAGTGGTACGGCATGACAAGGTAGTGGTGGTGGTGGTGATGGTGGTGGTGATGGTGGTGGTGATGAAGGTGGTGAGGAAAGTGGTGTCACTAATGTAGGCATTAGTGGTATTTCTGGCTTTCCTGGAGGTGGCACTACATCATCAGGATTAACCCGGTTCAGGTTACCCTTACAGTGCACTCCATCAGACTGGCCATCTGACCCTAATTCATCTGTCCTCATTCCAAACTCATCATGCTCTATTCCATTTCTCAAAGTCAGACTAGACGCACCACTGAGACTGCTATTCTCTGATGGTTCTGTACTGACAAAAGCTTTTGATCTACTTTTACGTGGGGGTGGAGTCGGTGGCTGCCTGACCTTTACATTTGTGATGTCGTATTTTACAGGCTGAACTATGTCACTGGCATTAGTGAAATGAGATTTCTTTGTTTTATTTGGCAAAGGCGGGGCATGTCTGGGTGAACTTGAACCGGAATCTGTTAACAACGGCACGCCTGCTTGATCTGATGATGTCAGAGGACTTGGGATGGTGACATCTGATGATGTGTTTATCTGATCCAGGCATTCACTAAGGTGGTCACTGTCAGAGCTGTCTCTCTGTAACAGAACAAGCATATGCCAAACATGTGAGACAGTACCTGATTAGTTGAGTTATTTAGTTTTGGTACTGGTCACACCTGAAGCATATTGTCATGGGATGGCTTTTAAAGGAAATAAAGATATATGGCTGCTCTAACTACTGCATCACTAGAACACACAAAGAACCAAAAAATGGTTTGATATACTTTCTAGGATAACTTCAGCACAATTTGATTTCAATTCTGACTTGTCTCTCCAGATCAGATGTTTACAGTTTAATCAGCTTCGTTAAATGAATTACTGCTGGTATTGCTAATTAAATGTATGGTACGGCACTTAATAATTTGGAACAGACCACATAATGGTTCTTCTTTTTTTACATAGAATGTGGAACCTTCACATGGAATATACAAACTGGTATTCATAATGTTAAACCAGAGAGCAAGTGAGACTATTTGAAATATTCTTCTTCACAAATACAGCTATTCCACCAGGCTGATGACCTTGCTTGGATCTCCATTATTTTCCATGGTCACAGAATGTAGTATAATTCGGAAGGAAATCAGAAATATCAGTGTCTTACTTGTCCACGTTTCAGATAAAACGATCAAAGAAATATTTACAGATAGTTCTTGAGATCCAGTTAGGTTTTATGTGTATTAAAATCATGAATGTTCCTTGACACTAGTTTTAGTGTTTAAACCACATTAACAACACACTGTTTAACGTGGCCTCAGTGTACACATTGCCATCAATCACTAGCTTCAAAAATTGAACAAATAAGAATCATGAGTATAAGGTCCCAAATTTCTATGTTGTACAGAAAAAGACTTCATTGATGTTGTGCTTGAATGAGCTAAAATCTTGTATAATAACATACTGGGTTAAAGAAGAATATACACCAGAGACCACTCTAAAGATAAAAAAGAAAAAACAACATATGATAGATTTCTAGCAAAAGTTATTTGTGTTTATATAAAATCATGTATATGCAAGTTGGCATGATAGCTGTTGCTTAAGAGCATGTAAAAATGTATTCATCCCCATTTTTGTTATGCTTTGTAAGTGAATTTAATACTTGAACACACAGGTTCTTATATATATATATATATATATATATATATTTATAATTAACCAATGCTTCCTGCCTGACCACTTCACATTGTAATAATATTTGTATATATTAACTACTATGTATATGATGAAGCCTGGCACAATTTTTAGCTTTCACTCTCCTGAGATATTGTGTAAATTCCATGAATGTGGACTAATTATACATCAAATATAGGATTTACTCTTTTAAGAATTATGCTAACCATACCTGTCACTCACATCACTAATTTATGTATCATAATCTTACCTGTTCCTTGTCAACAATTACAGACTTTATGCCTGAATCACTTTGGGAACTCGATACCTCTACATCTAACTGCCTGCTGACAAAGAGAAACATACAATAATCAGGTTAGTTTCTCGCTATTAACACCATCATCATGAAATAGTTCATAATATGGAACATTCTGGATTATTACCTTGCTGTGAGTAATACAAAACTATTCCAAGATAAAACACCAACAACTCAACATAACTCCTCATTTCTCAGAGGAGTATCCTTCATAAAATAATGTAACAGAAATGGCCTTGAAATGATTATGTCAAACTATTAGATGTACTTCCCTCTTGGAAGTCACTCCTCAACTTCCACCATATTGATATATTCAATTAATCCATGCCGACCCTTTTTTTATTGGTTTATATATATATATATATATATATATATATATATATATATAGACAGTGTATGAGACTAACTTCTACCCTTGCTGTACCTGCAGGTCTAGCAAAATATTTTAACACTAGATCTAGACTGAGTGAGCACAAAAGTTACAAAGTTCAGACCTCCATGAAAATTAAACAAATACCATTTAAATACAGTTATTTCTTGCACTCTGAACATAAAAATGGCTTCTCAGATAAAAGAAGAAAAATGTATTTAAATTTCAATGTTTTACTTACGTCAACAGGTAATCCATCATAATAATACAGGCATAACCTGATGTTAATTTTTAAGTGTGCCTTGTTTCTGTACCATTTAAGTTTAATAATATTATTCTAGCAATTTTCTTTATGTGTAATACTTTGATTAAAATGTGTAAAAACCCTTTAAATATCATAATTTTAATATGCACATAAACTGGAAATGTTTCAATAAAACATCATGTATATGTACGCATGTACACAGAGTTTTGTCCCTTGGCAGCATTCAATATCCTTATATGGAATCATTTTGAATATTCAGTACAATCCTTTGTCTCTTGGTAAGCTCAAACTCTAAGATGTACCTGTGGCCAGTCAAATGCTATCATTATAAGTTGTTTGTGACAAACATGGATCAATTCCATTTGGTCAATTCCAATTCCACTCAATTCCATTTGGTCAATTCCAATTCCACTCAATTCCATTTGGTCAATTCCAATTCCACATCAAATTTATCAATTCCAATTCAATTCTAAATTTTTCAATTCCAATTCTGTTTTACATACTCTTTTTTTACCTATTACTTTTTACCATGAGTAGGTACTTCGAGTACCTACTTGGAATACCTACTCCGAGTAGTTTATATTCCAAGTAGGATTGTGATGGAAGAAATATTTCTGAATTCAAAAATTAAATGGTAAATTAATTTGTGGATTTAATTTTTTATAGGAAACTTCAATTCCAATTCAAAATTATCAATTCCAATTCCATTTTTTTTAAATAATCAATTCCAATTCCGGAACTGAATTGACCCCATGTCTAGTTTGTCACTTTACCACTCTCTGTATGCATGCACCGAACATGCATGCATATACTATTGCGTAATTGATTATCCACATGGCTGCCAGATCAAAGTGATCCATGTAAACACAAAACCTATTGCAATGCTTGTACCCCCCCCCAAAAAAAATTGTCAGATTATATGTCAGATAAAAGTGATACAGTAACCAATCAATAGAATAAAAGTAATTCCTATTGGATAAATCTGAATATAATAATGGCCACTAAAGAATTGCTTTAACCACAACAAGTGCCTGTGTAAGTCGGCTTTTCCATGCATAATGTTAGTCACTCATTTTATGGACCAGACAGATGTATGGTCAGGATATTGATGAGCGACAATTTTCAGTCATTCAGTGTGTATGAAAAACCGTGACTTATCAGCAACTTCTTTTAACTGATTAGATTTATTTGGCAACATTCCAGCATAATATACACATAAAATAATGTGTCTTTATAAAAAAATATGATAGTCAGTATATATATATATATATATATATATATATATATAAACCAATAAAAAAGGTCAGCATGGATTAATTGTGACATTTGTAGCACTTCACCAATATTTAAACAATATACGTCATAATTAACTTTGTAAGTATAATGCCATACCTATCAGCTAGCTGTGGATCAGCTGACATTTTCCTATTCAATTCCAGGTAGCAAGTCATCAAGCAGACAGGATGAGCCAACTAGAAAGATAGCACCAAGCCACTGAGAGAGTCATACTTCGTATTTCATATTTTGTAAGCAGATAAATATTACTTGAATATCAAAAGTTTTTTTAATATTGCAAACTGACATCTATATAATTCATCAGGTCAAAACATGCTTATATTACTTATCAATATGGTAATTTATATGTACTCTAAAATACAGTGTATATCCACTTGTAAATTCAGTATTTATTAAATTTGGTTATTTAAATAAGTGCATACATATTTAGTTAAGTACTCATATTTGAGAAACAACTATGATATTGAAGTTTTCTCATGCCTTTAGTCAAAAACTGTAAATGGATTCTCATAAAATAGTTTGTCTTTATCTGTATCCATGCATATGCATACATGTCTGTGTGTATGGGGTGTATGCATATATGTAGGCATGTGCGTGTGTGCATGTGTGTGTGTCTGTACAGGTGTGTAAAGGCACACCTCTTCATCTATCAAACACATAGCTGTACTAATATTCAGTATTTTCTCTAACCACACTTAGGCTGTTGACAGACTGACCTCCAGAATCCTCTGAGTTCTTTGATACACAGCTATCTCTTTTCAGGTCATCAGCCATCTCACTGTTATTGTTATCATCCTGTTGGCTTAAGCCATCCTGATCCTGATTCGTCTGCTGTACTGTTACAGAACTCGGTTCACTTTCACCATAAGGCTTCTCCTTCTTGCTTAGTCGAGGTGTGGGAGCTGGCACCTTTTGTAAGAGACATTTCTTGTCGGCAGGAGATATGTTAGCTGACACCGATACCACAGTGGTGCCACTGATAGTCTTTCTTGGCACAATAGGTGGTGGCCCTGTGGTTTGGTGGGCCACTGGAATTGCGGCTGTATTTACATAATCAGATGTTTGAGCTGATGGGAGATTGACGTAAGAATGAGGTATCTTACAGGGCGGTGGAGGACTGGCAACAGGCTGTGTCGACCACTCATTAAAAGGTATAGGTTTGTGATATTGTTCCACATCCACCCTGGCCTTAACTTGGGTACATGTGGAGGACATACCAGGCTGGACGCTTCTTTCTGCATCCTCTGTCACGATCACCTGGTGTAGTCTATGTGAACTGCGATCAGGAGATGGTGCAGGACTTTCAAATTGGATCCTCAGCTTCTGAACGCTGAGCTTTGTCTCATCTTCAGTGACCGAGTAATCGTTGTTCATAAATACAGGATTTTGCCTCCTTTCATAGTTTTCTTTGGTCGTCATCTGCGGTGTCAAATGACTAGAGGCCACAACGGAATGGCTCGATTCTGAAGAAGCCATTCTCACTGAAATTATAATAATGACAATTAATACTATTCCCTAAACAATACAAATTTCCCCAGTCAAATTCACACTATAAAGAAATGTGTTAAATTGATGAATAATTTTAACACACACACAGACACACACACCAAAGAACATCTTGTTTAAAAAAAATATTATTAGCAACAATTCCTAATCAATTAGCAAATAGATTAGCAATGACATAGTTTGGGTAGCAAAGTTTTGTGTTATATAATAAAGAAATTGATCGAACTTAAAAGAATTACAGTATGCAAAGATATGATAGATCTAGTGTGTTTCCCTTACATTTTTCAAATATTTGTCAACAATACATTGTGTACATATTATATGCCAGATATAAGTGATAGAGTAATTGTTATTGGATAAATCTGAAAAAGGACATGCATTTAAATCTTAGCAAGCCAGACATATCGTCCAAACAAACACATATTAAATTGAATTTCGGACAAACTAATTGTTTAAATCTACAGCAGTATCAATTTTCCAAATAATCTGTGGTCACAATTATATCATATATGTGTCACAATAAAAATAATTCTGGTATCATACAGTCCAAGAACACTGCCAATGACCTCCTTATCATAAAAGATTTTAAAGTATTTACGAACAGCAGTATTAAAGATGAGTCACAGATGAGCTTATTCCAAAGGCATATGTTTAGACCTGTAGTCTAAACATACGTGAGCCATTATGCACATGTGTTTATTCTTATTTCTGGTTACATGAGTTATGGTATTAATGGCATTAGTCTAACTTCCGTATCTTTAGTACTGTGGTCTAAACATACATGATTTGTTTTCATGCGTGCCTGTTGATATACATACATTCTACAACTACTGGACGTACTGCTGTATCTTAGGCTTTAAACTTAAAACTATTGGAATTCTGTAGCCATTTAATTGATTAATCTTGTGCAGAGAGTCAATGCCAGAATAGTTTATTAACAAAATCAACCAACATAAATGAAAAGATAGACACTAAATGTACAGCTCAAATACGTTTATAGACACATCGTATTCTCCAAAATCATCTCTGAACTAAATACAATGCTAGATATTGGTTCACGATTTTACATGATGAGTTTTAGGATTGTATAGTGATTCACAACACGATATTGAACAAAATGTTCATTGCACACACACACACACACAGAGAATGATATAAATATATATATATATATATATATAGAGAGAGAGAGAGAGAGAGACATGCAAAAACTATTAAAATGCTTTCAGGCTTGTTGGACAAGGTGTCTTTTTATCTGTAATATTATTTCATACCACACTCAGGACATTCATCATAAGCTAACAGCTATCCATAACATTTGTAAACAGCACTAATATTGTCTTATTTAATTTATGGTGTTTTTCTTATTTACTGTTGCCATAAGACATATTGAAATACAGTTCTCAGTTAAGCCATCAGAGCTTCCTATTTACAATCCAATGGCTGTAAATGTTTGTTAATGTTCTGATGTTCCATTGGATTTGGACATTTAATCATAAACCATTTAGTTCAAGAATGATATGCTGCATAAAACAGTATTAATATAAAAACTTGTTTTGTTTGCTAGGAGTAAGGACAGCATTTATCACACTAAGAAAGATGCACTTATAGTTATACCACAGGCTTAATATCTATTTATAGCCAGTGACTTAAGAATTAGTATCTCATACTGGAAATTCCTTGGGGGAATTCCCAAACAAAGTTTGTTTTGTTGTTCCAGGAGAATCTCCAGGCTGTCGTTTATTCAGCACAGCCTCTATGTTGGAGTGGTTGAGAAATCTCCTCTCCCACCACTCACAGGGGAGCAGTATGGAAAGATGGAGCCGAAATACCATGAGGGTGGTCACTGCCAGAGTGTTTTACATCCTCATGGGATATTTAATGTCCCCCTTTATTTTTTTTTTTTATAATTCAGTGGAGACGGCAGCGCCATTTAACGTGTTCAGCCACCCATGATGTTGTGTGCTGAAAAATTAACCTCCAGAAAAGTTTCGACCTCTTGCTGGGAATGAACCTGTGACCCTTGACACCAAGTGCTGGGTCCTTAACTGCTAGGCCACCGGAGCCGACTTCCCAAATGGTAAGCAACTCCATGAAATATATGCAGCACTGTCATGCAAAAATGCTCATTTACATTTTCAAGTTAAAAAAGTTAAC
The DNA here is from genome assembly GCA_025642065.1 of Paralvinella palmiformis. NCBI lineage: Eukaryota > Metazoa > Annelida > Polychaeta > Terebellida > Alvinellidae > Paralvinella > Paralvinella palmiformis. Next base: position 529,407 of record JAODUP010000119.1, on the reverse strand, counting down.
ATGCCATATTAAATAAGAGCCAGATAAAAGCCAACCTACCATAAATGCAGGAAACTTGCAGCTTTATGATTAAAAAAAGTTCTTATAGTGGCCAATTAATATGCCAGAAGGTTGTATACATTTTTAAATATAATAATTAGAGACGTCATTATTTCCAGTAGCACAAATCTGTACTCTTAATCAAAGAGAAATATAATATACAAAATAGGTATAACAAACAAACCCCATAAATTATAATTAACTCCTCTGTCTTTATACATATTATATTGTTTTTCATGTAAAATGCTCCAGAACAAAGATATTTTGAGCCATAAATCCACAATAATATTAGATACTGTTATTACTATGATAGTACATTGTAACTGGTCATGTTACATTTTTATAGTTTCTTACTGACCAAAGAAGACCTATACCCTCAGATGAACTAAGTTACTTTGATTGTACTGATATTGTGGTCTAGTTTCATGCAAATATATCTATATAGTTATATACATTATTCATTTCACACACACACACACACACACACACACACCAACACACACACACACATATACATATACTCACGGCCCATATGTTATCTAGTTTATCAGGACACTTTTTCATTCTGATTTGGGATGGGACAATTCGATTTCTTGATTTTTTATCCAATGTTTGATATTTAGTCCACAGTTCTATATATTCGCGATACTTTACTCAAGTATGCAGGTATTCACACACACTTTTCAATAAACTAATTTTAAAAAGTCTAAAGCAGCAACTTAAATTTTATTAAAAATAGCAAGATAATTGTAAATGAATGTATGATACAAACAAATGATATGACTAGAAAACAAAAATACTTTATTGGTAATATCTAAGCTACTTGTAGAATAACTGTAAATTGAATTTATGATAAAAATGACAAAACCTATCTTAACTAGAAAACAAAAATACGTTTTTGGTAATATCTAAACCACGTAATCATCATCTCAAATGACTTCAGAAAAACCAACATCTGAGGTTGGTCCTCAGTGCTGCGACTACATCACCCGTTGTTGAGAAACCCCCCCTCGGGTGGAACTGAAGTCTTAGGGATGGCGAGAAAACACTGAGCTAAGTGAAGCCAAAGTTACAGCATTCAATCAGCACAAATATTTTAATGTACCATTTCAGCAGATCTGCCATGAAGTAATATCTAAGACATGTACAGACATTTCACATATAATAAATAGGCTCTGTATATGTGTGTGTGTGTGTGTACGTGTGTGTGTGTGTGTGTGCATGTGTCACATACATCAGACACTGGTCTAATCATGAGAAACTAGATATTTTGAATTGCTTATTAATGTAAATCTCTAATATAACACAACTCCTACATATTTTATACACTTAGTCGAAGTGACATGTTAAAATCATCAGGTTAATTGTGTCAGTTAGTTTTATGCTACAACCAGGAAGTACAATTAGTAACATTGTACATAACAAAATATGTACGATATTTGTTCTCTCCATTCCAATTATGAACAATATTTGTGTACAAAAGATCCCATTTTAAACACATTTAATTCTATCACTACAGTTACAAGTATTGTAATAAACTGGTATAATCTAGACTTGTTATCTGGCATTAAGAGATATGCTTCCTGAAGAGGTGTACATAAACCTGATGAGTTCTGTGTATACCAGTAAATAAAATTGTGAAACATGGGTTTCGCTCTCTCTCTCTCTCTCTCTCTCTGTGTGTGTGTGTGTGTGTGATGGTAATCTAACAGACTCAACAAAGCAAAACGTGCTGTACAAGATAGATAATTATTGACCTAAATGTGGTACAACAGTGTCCCACTTAGATAAAAACCGTCTAAAGTGAGTTCGGTTTGTTTACCAAAACGAAACATAGTAAAACTGTCTCCCTTATGTAACACATACATAAGTAGTATTGTTATCACAACTATAATTGACATAAATAATTCACTCTACTGATAACTGTTCATGCTATCTGATGTGCCCTGTCCTTTAGGTTTGGTAAACAAAGAAAACTGCACCTCCTCCCGTTCAAAGCCCACACAGAGGCCAGTAGTACTCACCACAAAACATAGTGACTTGGTTAATCTACCAAGATCTTTCTGTTATATATATATATATCAAAGAGTAATTAGTTTCAGTTGAAATTAAACTGCATAAATATGACCAATGAGCATTGTATGTTTAACAAGTGACAACATTAGACAGCACAGCGAGAAATATCAAACATTACATTACAGGCCTATATAAATATCTCTCAGTGGTTCAGTGCAGATACTTTGACTGGCTAGGCTTTGTATGTGCATTCACTTAGTATTAGCTGCCTCGGTAATTACATAATGTGGCAGTTATATTTGTCAATAAACAGCAGCTGGTGGGTGTGATAAAATTATGAACCAGTCACCGATGGGGAATGGAGTTGAAATTAGAGAGATAGATTAACTACAGACAATTCTTCTGCGTTTCTCTTAATCTAAGCAAATCAGTGTTTACACCAAACAGAAGATAAACAATAACCAGAGGACCGAGACCAGCATGCTATCAGCACTTTCTTGATTAGCACTAATATTTATAACCAAGGGAGGTGAAAACGTGTTAAACTGAGTATGAATGGAGCTGGGGAGAAAAACTAGTTAAATATCCAGGAATTTGATTATTGGCGGAGTGCCTATTACAACTCATTCTGGTTTTCTTAGCATACATTTTGTAAAGATGCTCTTTATATATAGCATAAGTACGTGTTGATATCCTTTTATCAAAACATCATTTAGTTGGGTTTGTGTTAAACTGAACTGTCTAACTATAGAATCTCTGGAGTGAAATAACCTGTGAAGATGTGAATAAGTCGCTGATTGGCTACAAGTATGATACTTTCCAACGTCACACAGCATTTATGTCAGAAGGTGTGGGGCAAAGGTTTCACCCATTGGCACTTATATAACATGGTCCAGTTGCTAGCACTTTCATTGATATAACTGGGTAAGTGTTTTCTTAAGATTTGTCACAGGTTACACCTGGAATATAAAGAGGTGACTGCCAATAAAAATGGGATGAAACACTCCACAGACAGTTAACGCTGAGATTTGTACAGCCACCTGGATGTATTGAGTGGAGTGTGTTACTAGCTGTGTCCTGTAAATGCCATAAGACTAGTACATCCAAATAAAAAAATTTAAAGGATTTAACTCAGCGTATACATGAGGATATTGGCTTAGTGATGCAATAATAGCCTTTGTTAAACACACATATTTTAGTGTGAATCTTAGATGCTTTAAGCACATAAACATACATTCTAACTGTAAAATAGCTTTCAGCATATATCTGGAAGCATCTTCAGGGTATATTTGAGATAACATAAAATTAACTTTTGAAACATCTATCCACATTTGTAGTTTTGCCCAAATTAGCTATCATATGAAGATTAAAATATACAGTACTTTGTGGAGACTGTCATGTTCCTGGAAACTTAAAATGTGTTCACAATTGGACAGTCGCCACTTGGACAGCTGCCAGAGCTTATATGTTGAAGTGTTATTCTGTATAAAATTACTCAGTAAATCACCAGTGATGTTACCGTGTGAGGGAAATAATCCATAAATTGTTTTATTCAAACAGCATCAAAATAAGAGGAATGCGAGAAAATGAATTGTGTTTGGGAACAGAAATTATATGCATGCAACATAAACTGTTTACAAAATAAGTTTAATATGATGGAGAAATATATCTGTTTACTTGAAATTACTGATGATAACAATGCTAATTAATGATACAATGTAGTAAGAAGTATACTGATTTGAAGTGCTGCTAAGCTCACATATACATACAAGAGGCAGGTGTGAGTTACATCTGTATGTACAGTATACATGTATGTTAAACACATGTATACTGAACACGGCATCACATAATCACACAGCTGAAAATAACCATAAATGACTACTATGAGAAAATAATTATCTGTTATGTTGGATATCACATGGCATGGCATCTAGATTCAATTCTATGTTAAAATAACTGACACACACAACCTTAACTCAATACAGTAAGGCAAATCTAATACTAATCTAGAGCTGCTATAATAAAAGCAAGGACATGGTTACAGGACGGTGTAAATATCATAAAAGTGATGGCTTTTCAAATAATCAAGTGTCCTGACGACTATATCCTGTAGGACCCCATCCTGTAAGACTGAACAGTTAGATGCACAGACATTATAGACCAATCTAATCCCTATACATAAATAGTTTGGCAACTATTTCTGTATTGGTCATGCGGATTGGATATAAGCCAATCTGATCGGTTGGTAGTTTCTTTGGTGAATTAAAGTTCCGCTTTTACTCGAGTGATCTAAACTTGATATTGGTTTGTCAGTGATAAGTGAGGCTCGGGTTAGGTGAGATGAAGATACAATTCAATTCAATTTGTTTATTTCAGCATTCATAATACATCATTTTAATGAAAGAAAACACATATAGAATGTTGAAAAGGAGGATGCTTGAAGCATTGCTTATATAATGCATCCCCACCTTAACATAACATTAAAAACATTCATGACAAATTTAAAAATAAAAATATGTAGAACAGTCAGTAGATTTAATTATATCTTTATGAAACAACAACAAATCCATATAACTTTAATTTTGAAATAATTCATTATTGTGCATATTATATCAGATATGTTATACCGGCATTTGAACAGTAAATAAAATTACAGACATACCTCAGCATCGTCATCAGTCACATAAAAAATGAACATATTCTTAATTATGTGCTTAAAATATTAATTGTTTTAACGCTTTGAACAAAACATTGTAGATTGATAGGTAACACGCTATTTTTGGCTTTACTGATTATAATCAATGTTTTTAATTCGACAATATCAAAAAATTTCAAACATTCATTTTGAACAAACAATGGATAAGTATGATATAAATAACTAGCTTCAGCAATATTATGGATACAAGAAGGTCTTCTGCATAATGTAAATCATAAAGATAATGACTATATTAACACCTGGAAAAGGGTTGCTTCAATCTTCACACAAAATCAGTCATCATTATTCTAATCTGAACTCCCCAGATCTGGATTTCAAGCTGGAAGTGAACTTTTGTGCACAATTTCCTATAGTAATATTAGCACCTAATACACTGTATAGAGAGAGCTAATCTGTATGAAGTTAGTTCATCATTGGTTATACTTGGGACATATAACTAGGGGGAGACTTCTTAGTGAATCATCCGCCAAACACAGGTATGAGATGGAGGTTTGTTGTTTTCTAACCACTGTGCTGTTGAAACATCAAGATAATCTGCATAAGTTCAGAGGGAAAGCTACAGGAATGTTGTGTGATCTAAACAAACCTGAAACTTCGCTTGATCGAAAAAGGATTTCATATTAAATTGTAAATGATGCTGAAATCAACAACTGTGCATCAGGTAGTGGGATTTGCTTACATTCCTTTATGAAAATTATTTTAAATATCATTGATCCACATTTAAACTTCAGTTACAAGCCTTTGCCAGCCCAGAAAATGTTCCAGATAATTGTGGTACAGCCTAATATGATAATATTGTACTGGGTTTTTAACTGTTTGTATTAAATCTGCTCCATGCTTGAGTCAGTACTCTGTTTTCTAATTTAGGACAAATGCGGAATTATTTTGGCAGGCTCATGAATTATATGATATATTTAAGAACATTCCAGTATAATTTTTCTCTCTCTTATGAACAAGTATCATTTAGGGTGGTCATCACAGTTTAAATACAGGTACAAAGCCCATCCATCAGTTTTAGCACAATGCACTCAACAATTGCTCATATGCATGTCTTTTATAATACACCAGTATATGATTATATAGGGAATAAAATCTTAAATGCGTACACAGCCATTCTCAATTATATATTTTCATCATGAAAGGTACTGTATGGAAAACACTGATTCACACCTACTTTCTGTTTATTCTGGTGACTAAAAGGTATCATGAGAAATGAAAAGGCAGTTTTTTGCTTGAAATCCTCATTTATTACTGTTATCTACTATCTAGAACAGTGTAAGTTACCAGGATTTGTAATCCAGAACTTGGACACAGGAAAGGTCATAGCACTAACACTTTTAGATTTATTTGCAGCTTTTGACACCATTGATTATTCTGTTCTTCTAGATCGCCTCTCTGATTGGTATGGCATAGTAGGTACAGCATTTACCTGGATCAGCTCATTCTTAATAAATAGGATTCAATTAATCAAAATAGGAAAATGTTTTTCAAAAGCAGTGCCTTTGTTTTGCAGTGTTTCCCAAGGCTCACTTATTCACAGCTACAAATTAGACCATCATTTATATGCAGATGACACCCAAGTATACATATCTTTATCTACAGCAGACAGTGATCTTTCCCTTAAAAAACTTGGTGACTGTCTCAGTGATATCTCTGGCTGGATGACAAACAGTAAACTTAGGTTCCATGCCAACAAAACAGATTTCATCATTATAGGTACATCCAGACAACGCAGCAAACTTACTCATTTCTTCCCAATGAACATCCTTAGTCATAGCATCACACCATCAGACATGGTACGTAATCTTGGTGTTACATTTGATAGTGATTTTAATTTCAGAAAACATATTTCTCTGACAAGTCGCTCCTGCTTCTATCATATTTATAACCTTCGCCGTATTCGGCAATATATTTGTCCAAACTACTATTATTTATAAACACTTGTTTTAGTATTGTTTCATATGTATCTCAGTAGATATAGTTAACTGTATCTATTAAGAATTTATCAGAAGAATAATAAAAGTTAATTTATTTTCATATACCAAACTAGGAATTGGTCACTAACAGCCTACATGTACAGTGAGATGATACTCCATAATGACAGTCAATGGTACCAAAATAATACAGAGTGTTCTACTTAAAATATATTTTTTTAAACATGGTTATTAGATATATAAGAATAGGTGTTAAGTGATATTATAGATTGCCATAGACACCAGATAAATGATAAAACACTGATATGGCAGCTAGTGGCTAAACTATAATACTTCATTTTTGTTATTAAATTAGTTCTCTGATAATAAGTGATAAGGGTTTTCAAGTAGTCTATTGGATAATTGTATGGTGTTTGTCTACAAAACAGAATAGCATGTCTCCATATATATATATATATGTGTGTGTGTTGATGATGATTGATGTTTTACGGCCACTTTTGTGCACAAGGTAGGCTAAATGGGCCGAGCAACCTCCAAAGGTAATGAGGCGAAGCGAAAGACGAAACAACCTTCAGATAGTGTGTATATATATATATATATAGTCTAAAGTAACCTTAAATATTTCACACACACACCTTTAACTTTAAGAAACTAACACCTTTGACTTATTAATGCTATTACAAGCATAGACACTGCACACATATTCAGAACCATGACATGTTATATTTAGTTCTCAAATGTGCAAAGAGCTATCAGTCTAGAATGCTATCAGACGTTCAACTTAAAACATAATTTCCACAGCAGACTCCCGGATACTCTATATCTAGCATACGTTGTGGTTGGACGAGCAGATTTTTTATTTCTGGCAATGAGCCTAAATAGATAGCATCATAGCTGACTAATTTATGTAATGTTGCAATCTGAAAAGTGTACAAGTTAAAAAAGTTAAGTCTTGAATGTTGATAGGTGGACACAGATAACAACAAACAAAATAAATACTACTCAAAATAAATATTACTCACTCATTTAATTATATGTTTCTGATACTAATAATATTCTCTGTATCATAATGAATGAATTACAGGGTAATCATTTTGGTTCATGAAGCATCAGATTATAAATAATTCAAGAATTTTCTGATGTCAAAAACAATATAAATGGCATCCTGTTTTAGCTTCCTGTAATGGTAAGGTCATATACCATTCTAAGAACACACAAGGAGAAATGCCTATTTTGTACCACATTATAATTTAAATATTGACGATGCATATGCAAAGATTTAAAAAATGATGTTATAATAATGTGTTTAATAATTTGAGGATAGTAATTTTTGACAATTATGAAAAACAACAAAATAAATGTTGAATTAGTAGTTTTGGAAATACAAATTCAGGGTCAGCATATACCTGAGTGTAACAATGTCATAACACAATATTTGTATGTCACCATTAAAAATAAATACTCCTATTGACCAGTGGCATAGACAGCTGTAATTGTGTATAGATGGACCATCTGAGACACAAACATAGACACTCTCCTCATCATTGTCAGTGTTAATGTTTTATAGTGCTAACAAATTACAAGATATGGGTTCAAATCCAACTAAGCTACTTCAATCAATGGGATGTTTACTTAAGAAGCTGCTACTTTACCATGTGCCTTAAGTGTGTGACTAACACTGAATCTAAACAAATCATTAAATCACGGATTAACAAATGTGAAATGCTTACAAAAGTAACATAATCAGGAACTCTATCTGGTATCTAATATTGTAGATATAAGGAAATAATCCTAATTACTGGAGGGCAGGTGTTCTAACCTCAGATGGTGCAAGGATTAGGTGGCCATCTGGATCCCCATCAAGTCAGGTCTAAGAAGCTCTGGCTTAGCCATCCTCTTGACCTTTACCCTCACCCCCCAACCTAACTACTATTAGCTGATCCAGTGATCGGTTCATTTACATAAATAAGCTCCAAGATACTTCTTGTTATAACATTGTTATAATTGTCTTTAAAAATTTCACTAACAGTATATAGTTTTCTTTAGCCATTTCAGTAACATACCAAGCTGTTCGTAAAACACGTGTTTGGCTGATGCCCATTTGCATAGTTATAACCAGATAATACAAATCATTTGTGGTATATGACATCAGATTTCAAGAGCATCGGATCTGTGTCTGGCTTCAAAATGGCAGGGCACACAGACCATTCATAGTCAATTAAAGAGCAATTTGAACTGGATCATTTAATATGTGGTTGATGGTGTTCATATTTTGACATTATACATAATTTATGTGAGCATATCTGTATCAGTCATGAAAATGTGAACTGTTTAAGACAAAAGCTAATCAAAATATTAAATTATTACCGGTAAGTTCCAGATAAATCACTTTTATATCTTTATAATTAAAAGCAAATGTGTGTGTGTTCGCTTGTCTGTGTGTTCATAAAGCATTGTGACAAAAGAGTCTTAAACAGCGGTGAATACAACATTGCTTGGGACTACGATATCTACTCATTAATTTTTTTATTATTATTCTAAACCCTTAGTTATAAGGTCTGAAGGCCAATGTACACTCTACAGGAACATTAGCTTTAAAGTCTACATAGAGAGCAGTTTTAAATTTATTTAGCTATAAAATAACATCAATTAAAGATCAGTGTTTTTGAATACTTGTTTTACAAATCCACCGATCAGAGCTGAAACCCACTGCCAGGAAATTAAATCGACTTTTATTTTTTTTATTATTACTCTGGTTTTATGTTTTATTTTTACATTGATATTCAAATTCAGTTTGTCTTCCTCGACAACTGTCTGGCCACAACAATGTCTTCTATAATATATTCTTCCTTTAGTTGGGATTTCACAATCTCTCCAATAGTTAGGCTTTTTGTAGCCTTTATAATTTTCTCTTGATCGTGAATCGTCAACAAAAAGTAAACAATAGACAAGTCACTGTCAGCCTAGCCTAAGATGGTGACAGGTCAGTTCCACTTCCAAATTATTTCAGTTATTTCTACTCCTAGGAGTATTGGTAGATGAAAAATTGTCATGATTTAATCATATTAATGCTGTTTGTAAAAATGTCTAGAAAATATTTCTGTTATATATAAAATCAAACAAATACTTGAAAACAACACTTACACATGTTATACTGTTCATTAATACTTCCCTACACAGCTAGTTATTTTATCATACTCATCCACTGTTTGTTCAATATAAGTGTTTGAAATTTTTAGACATTGTAAAAGTAAATACCTTGATTATAATCTATAAAGCAAAAAATAACTTGTTACCTATTAATCTACAATTTTTTTCATAACAATAGAATAAATACATTCATATGATATGGTGCATCTGTTTTTGTCTGAGGAAGGGCACATTTCTTTTTTAAACGATAATGGCCGAGTTACTTCTAGGTCAATAGAATCACTGGACTAATAAAGCTATAGCTACCTTCACTTTAGTGGACGTCCGGACCAATTGGGCAATAGGCACAGCATATATTTATAATATTATATATAAACTAGATCTATCAGTATCACCGTATAATCACGTAATACAAACAGATATAATTATTAATGCCATAATTGATAATATGATAATGGTCATAGATCTATAGATATTCACAATAATTATAGAGTGTAACCACTGATTGAATAATCATAGTTAATCTAAGATAGGTCATAAATCTACTAGGTCTAGATATCTAGTCTACTACTAGACTAGATCAAATCAACCAAGGCAAGCTCAGTCAACAATCATGATGATGATCTAGACTAAGACTAGACTAGAACTCTAGATCTAAACAACTCAACAACGAACAAGTCTAGTTCTACAATTATTCCAGAAGAAAGTTAATCGTTCACATCGTTTGAGGATTTGGTATATTTCCGATGTTACTTTTTACATAATAAACCCTCACATTCTCACCTTAATGAAGAGTTCATTATCGGTAAACAAACTTCTAAAAGTTCCAAACTTCTAAACACGGAAGTTTCATAGGCACACGATTTGATGACGTCACGACATCGCAGAGTTAGTGGAAAAGAAAGGTCATTATTTATTACCCAGTACGTGGAGGAGTAAGAAAATGAGAGATCAACATATTCATTTAAAAATATCTCATCTCAGTATGATACCCATACTTGTATTAATTATGTGTAGTTTTATTAATTAAAATATGCCTGTCTTTTAAAGTGGTAATTAAATTAGATTACTCAGGAAACTTGTACGTTTTATGCATATTCAATATTTATTTCCTTTATTGACTAAACTGTCTCTCTCTCTCTCTCTCTCTGGATGTTTGGTTGTGTGTGTGTATGTGTGCACGCGCGCGCGCGTGTGTGTGTCAGGCAACATACAAAAGTAAGAATTGTTTGCTCAATAGGATATGACAAGAAAAGATGCCAGAACTAGAATTATTTGTGTAAATTAAAGGAAATTAAGATCGATTTTTATTTCAAATATGAAGGACTACTACAAATATGTGCTAATAATAAATGGCGTCAAAATATAAACACTTTATAGTTGAAAGTCCTAGTAACTCTATTAAAACTCGTCTGTGTACGCTGCTATTTTGAAGCCAGATACATACTGGATGCTCCCGACGTCATTGTATACAAACTATTTGTATGACCCAGTTATAACAATGTAAACAAGTGTTAACCAAGTATAATTTCGGAAGAACTTTATTCTTACCCCAAACAATCTCAAATGTTAATAAAATTGGCAAAGACAACAACAACATGCTGAAATTCCTTATGGTGGTATTTTGTACTCCCTTAGAATGATGCTTCTACCGATCTGTCGGATTTATGAAAATGACCCAATGAAAATAGTAGCTGTGGTAGGCTGAGGCCGGGAGCAATAAACGTTAGAAGGATTCCTAAGCCAGAGCATCGGTAATCTGATTCGGTCTGGAGACAGCTGTAATCCTTGTTCACATTGATATCAGAGAACGTGACTATATCTTCTTCCCGCTGTACAATCTGGCATTCGATGAAACCGTAATTTTGATTCTCCAGTAATTTGGAATGTTATATAATATTTACGATTTCAGGTTTATGAGCATTACTCACTTTATTCAAGCGTTCTCAAAGTGAACCAGGTCGCCCTCATATGGCCTAAAAAAACTGGGTAGCTTCGTTATTCGATGAAGTAGGGCTGTGTGAATCATAACGTCACCACGTGATATTTTTCCAATTGTGGGCTCACGCTATGATAAACAGGAAGAACCCATGCTGTAGTCTAAAATAATTCCATCTGAATCCAACGGTGAACAAATTTAAAGGAAAAAAGTCTCTTTCAGCATTAATTCTTAACGTTTAAACTCAGTAAGACTCTTTCAGTAGAAATTCTTATCTTTAACACCATATAACCAGATTTCCTCAGCTTTTCTTCAACATCCATTTTAATTAATCGATTTGATAAATCAGTATTATAAGATTTAAAGTGTTGATGGAATTGAAATTTTGAATTTATTTCATTAGGTTATTTGTGTGTGTGTGCGTGTGCGTGCGTGCGTGCGTATGTGTGTTATTTTTGTTGTTGTTGTAAATGACTAGATGTAATTATTATGATAATAACCTTAACAAATCTTTTCGCATCTAATGAAGGATTCATTCTTTTTTTTCAGTTGATGATCGATACAAAAATAAAGCTAAAATATTAAATGGATTGTCTGAATGGCAAAAGACCAATGGAGTAAATATATACAGTGCCAAAAGACAGAAAGGAAAAAGACTTTTGGGGAAATGGATTTGAACCTACTATTTAAAGCAATTTGGTTTTGGCCAATGCCCCTTTCAGATCATTCTAATACGAATGTCTTATATTGACATTACTATAGTCGGTCTATCACATACGACTTGCAAATTATACATGAATTAAGTGTTTAGTGGTTTAAAACGTCGTAATAACTTTGTGTTTACATCGGTCAATCTGAGCTGGTCACCAAGTGGCTAATTAGTTACACAGCAGAATATATAACTATACCAGGACTTGAGCACATGTTGATGACGTCAGTACACATCTCTGCCCGCCGCGGCTTGCCGACTGAAAACGAACGGAACCGAATATTCATAAATATGCCTTATGTGGCACCCGAATGATGCTTGGGATATTGCCTATAGGCAATTTAAATAAATATGTACTGTAATGTCTTCAGAGTTGACTAAAATCATAATTTTGATAAACGTAAAATTGTGTATGTAGGATGACAATTGCCAAAGAATTGCTTCAACATCTGCTTCTTATCAACTTATCGTTATAAAGCGGAAACACGCGTATACATTTAGTATTTACTTATTAGAAAAACATGGTCATTATTTCAGTGGCACGAGAGGACAGGATCGCGCGGGCGCACTCAATACCCAATTCCCATACAACACAACCACACACCCACACTTATATGATGATGCGGTCCATTATAAAGATTCTTTATTTACAAGGTCTTGTGTGACAATGATCGATCAAGTTTGCTTTAGCCGATTCGATCGCGGTGTTACATTATTCATGCAGATAGCTTAGTTTGACAGCTATTCATTAATAAATTCATACAGGATCAAGTCAATAAAAACAAACATATCACCATTTTTTTCTGATTACGAATGGCCAAAATAAAAGGTATCATTTCAACATCTGGCCATATTATGTATCGAAATGATGCACACTCCAAAGGTAATCTTTGCAGTGGGGTAAATACATAATGTTCCACGGGTGGCAGCACCTGTCATGATCCCTCAGATGGATCATTCAGGGTATCCACAAGGGGTCAGCACCTGTCTCCTCCCTTCTAGAGAAGCCTAACGGGGGGGGGACTCTTACAGGCACTTCCCGTCAGCAATTGCAAGGCATTGTTCAGCATTTTCCCCTCCCACCATCTCTGTAATTATATGATTTAATATTTTTCTCTTAGTCTGTAGTTAGTTTAAGTAGCTAGTTGGGGTTTTCGTCATACTATCAATTTATTATTATACTATAGTCCAGTGTAAGGACTTTATCTCATTTAATGATATTCAATCTTTGAGTGCGGCTGCATATTTTGTATGTTATGTAATGTTATTCATGCATAATTATGTATTTCAATAAACCCCCTTCCACCACATGTGTGTGAGTTGTGTATTTAAACAATTATTGTTTTCTTCGGAAATATCCTGGATATGAAATATTCAAGTTTTCGCAAATATCTGTGTCTAAAACGTTTATATCGGTCTATAAAAATGTAGCTTGTAACACACACACACACACACACACACACACATCTACCTTAGTCAGGAAGGTATTGTGGGGGTTGTTTGGTTCCCGTCAGTATTTGGAGATGTATATATTGATCCTAATGTTATAGGACATTGCTGAGCCATAGGTGAATGAGTACTCCTATCAGTTAAAAGTAACAGACGATAACAGACAACTCTGTGTCAGTCAGTGCTACACTGGAAACCCATTATATTAGGTTACTCCTAGCATCAACGTATAATGTGATGTGGTAAAATGTAAATAATACAGCGTGCTAGAGAGGGGGGGAGGAGAGGGATTTTCTAGTTATTTACTAAATGCCACAAATATTTTACCTCAATGCATGTTACCTCAGTCAACACCCGTAAAACAAAAACGACCTCGACATGTTTTGTCTCACGGGGAGCTGTCATGGGAGATGAATTTTCAACTGCATTATCCTAAATTTATTAGGCGTGTTCGTATCTCTAGTAAGTATTCCGTTTTCTGGGTAAACAATTAGTCATAAGCACTGAATCTACCATAAAAATGTGTGTGTAAACCATCACCTTTTATTTTAGTAACTTTATTTTAGTTTGAACCCATCATCGCAGCTTTAAGTTATATATAATATATATATATATATATATATATATATATATATATATATTGATAATTTATATTCTTATGAATGTTAGCATTCTAGATATGAACCTCCCCCACACATCGCTAGTATATGGATCTGTACAATGAGACGTCAAACTCAACTCTCCAAGGAGCATACTGTTATTTTATGGCTATCAATTATGGACCCGTAATCTATAATAATCCTAGACCATCTAGCCATGTACTCCTATATGCATGTCTCTGTCAGCCAGCGATACTTCGTATATAATCCAGTCTGTACGCCGGTTATTGGATTTGAACCGAATACTTCCCAGTAACTCTAACAACTGAGTAAATATGACACCCAGAATCTCTACATTACCAGGCACACTGAAAATATGTCAACTTCTGGCAATATTGAAAATTCGAAAAGCTAATATTTAAAGCTGTTACCCACATATCACATTGGGTACTGTTGATTGACAGTTATCCGAACTTTTAGGGTTCGAGGTTAGATACCACGGACAGCTGTAAGTGAAAACATGGCAAAAGTAAACGCCATTGACTGAGAGTCATTGTATATCTAAAGAAGGTTTGTGAAAAAGCATGCATCGGCCACTCAAGAGCACATTACATCTAAAAACATGCAACAAAATGCAACATACATGAGTTGACTCAAGAAAATAGCATTGCATGTCAAAGTGTTTCCAGAACGATGGTAATAATGAATAATAATAGCATTACATAAATAACAACAACAACAACAACAACAACAACATGATAATAATAATATTGTCTGTAATTAATTAGAGAACGAGTTTCCTCTACATCAACATTCAATCATTAGTGTGATACCTGAGAGCTAAATTAATCGTTTCTCGCTAATTGGAAAAATTAATAATCGAGCAGATATGACGTTTCGGTTGGCTGACACTTCGGTATAGAGATGACAAAGATTAAAACCCACAACATACACTGAGTGACAAAGATAGATCGTTGTGATGTGTCATACCTTTATCCTACAATCAGTGATGAAAATATCTTATTCTCCGAGCTTTTTAAAGATTCCTTTACGTCACGTGCGTGTGTGTATGTGTGTGTGCTGTATACGCGTGCGTGCGTGCGTGCGTGCGCGTGTATTGTCTGTAGCATTTGGATATCCGAAATATTAATAATCAAATATCGGTGAAGAGATAACGCTGTGCTTCTTACTAAGACAATATTTTGTTTAAGTAAGACGAGTCTTGATATTATTCGTGGTAGGTTAATGGAATCACAACTATTTCTCATAAGTAAATATATTTAGATACAAACATTGATAAGGTTAAAAATACTTTCTCGCCGAATATCTGAAGTAGGACTGATTTTATCTGTGGGTATGGTGTATTCTACCCATTGCTTTTTAGTTTTTCTAATGATTGAAGGAGATATATATATATATATATATATATATATATATATATATTACAATAACTACAACAAAAGATGGCTGACATCGTCAATAAACAGTTTGTATAATTGTTTACTGTTTACGTTTACTGTATTCTGATAATAGTTTTGTTATCCGAATCCAGCCACGCCCATCGTGTGGATTTATATTTTGATTTAGGCCAAGAACTTTACCCATTTTCCTACAGGCTGGTTTATTGAGCTAGTTTCATCCGTCAACGTCACGAAAACAAATAGATTTCGACGAATCAGATACTCGGATAAATTTAATCGACAATGTGATTTCTAAACCAGATCCTCTCGCGTTATTGTTCACCACTACACGACTGAGCCAAGATATTCTAGCACATTGAAGCCCCTCCCCGCCTCCTATATTTATACAATCAGAATATTTGTGGTGAAGCGGGAAGAGAGACACGCCACGCCGACAAAACCACATATTTGTGTAGAAGCTTATGAGAACCTTCCTGTATTATAAATATTTATAGGAGACATGCTCTGTTTCAATATCGATAAGTTGGTGGCTCCGAGCTAAGGCACGTCCCGGACCACAATGGGGTCAGGATCGGTTGGTAGGTGGGTGATGTTGGGAGTGGGTGAATGGGTGTTGTGGTGTGTACGTCTTGATAACGAGATGATCATAGGGGGGGGGGGGCGGTTGGCGATAATATAGATATATCGACTATGATGGTCAGTATTTGAGACCAGGTGCGAACTTAATAAAATGCTGAGTGAGCAGAAGAAGAAAGGTTATCGTTTGTCGTAGTGTGTCACGAGAGCGACTATCTTTGGAAAGTAGGTGACAGTAATAGTGACGGCCACTGAGAGCTTGTGACATTTGATCGATTGTCAATGGAGATTGTGACATTCAGAATGTGGCCATAGAGTAACACCGTGACATTAACAGCGAAATAACTGGGAGACTGAGTCAACGATGTGACCAGTTCACAGTGACAGAGTGAGAGTAATGATGTGACTACTGGGAGGTCGGACCCATTATAAATTATGGTACATGGTCACTGAGAAACATGTTAAAACTGCGATAACTTCAGTGAGTGAGTGAGTGAGTGAGCCAGTCAGCGAGGCATAAAGACGGTATCGTCACAGGAAGGTCATATCATGTCTCATTTAGTGGCCTCTTCCGGTGAATGAGTGGGGGGGGGGAGATATTGGCGGGTATCAATTCCCAAAACCCAAACCTGCAGTGATCTGGTCACTCGGAAACAGTAACAATGTGACAGAATAAAAGGGGCTGGCATATTTCTAACAGTAGCCATGTGTTCTGTGGAAAACATGAAGTGAAATTTATGCTGGTGTTTTACGGCTACTTTGGTGCGCGCAGGTTACTGGACCAAGCGACCTTCAAATGTTACGAGAGGATGCGATACCCCCCCCCCCCCCCCCCGTGTTCACTGGAATTTGTTACTCGATCAATGTACTTAATTATTTTGGTAATAAGTCGGCGGTTGGGAGATTAGCGACAATAGCAGTATAGTTATTGGTAGATGGTGATAGTTGCGATAGAAGTATTAGGGAAATGTGACTGTAACAACCTGATGACGAGAAGTGTGACTCACCAACTAAATGGTCAGTGTGTGTGTGTGTGTGAGAGAGAGATGATGGCTCGAAATGTAGCCGCTGTGTACACTACTTACCATAGAAGGAATACATTATATGTTACTGCTCTGTACCTTATTAGCATACACAGTCTGGAGTATAAGCATACATAAACAAAGAATACAGTGTGTATGTAGATATTTTTCTTGTCAAAGATACTCTATGTCATGTGACATCTGTTTGTCTGTGTGACGCTAATGATCACACACCCCACACACACATATATATATACACACACACACACAACGCGGTCACTTCAGCTCGTAAACAATTTATTCGCAATGTATATAGTAATATGACTACCATCTACATAATCAATTTTCCATTACAGACAAGAAATACTAATATATAGAGTATGACGAATCGACGAAGCAGGGTTTACCAAGCTACACACTGGTGAACACAATATATTTGTCTCACAGTAATACTATACACTGTAGACTGTCCGGGGTGGAGATGTGGTAGCCGCCAGGGGAGGCACCTCTCCCACCACCAACACCACCTAGACCACCATTCCGTCTGAATGACAGGGATCTATCTACCCACTGCAGGTCATGTGAAGTTATCGACGAAACAAAAACATTATATACATAATACAATACTTGATAAGTAATACTCTCTCTCTCTCTCTCTCTCTATCGGTG
Organism: Paralvinella palmiformis; assembly: GCA_025642065.1. Taxonomy (NCBI): domain Eukaryota; kingdom Metazoa; phylum Annelida; class Polychaeta; order Terebellida; family Alvinellidae; genus Paralvinella; species Paralvinella palmiformis. The sequence continues at coordinate 511,168 of JAODUP010000119.1, read as the reverse complement.
GCTCATCAACAACACATAGATTCAGCGTGTCGCTGTATAAATCATCATTTGCCACAAGATGTCTGGGACTAAAGTCTCAACAACGGTTGAAAACGAACTAAGCACTGACCGGTGATAATGACATGACTGGTGGCGACATCTACCGAATTCTATCACCGGGATACACGCCGGCGGGGTATCCCCGGTGAGGTGAGTACCGACCGGTCTTCGAGAAAGTAACATTAAAAGCGGTTCACCTAGCACTCTTAACTAACAAAACAATAACAAACAACCCTTTGATGATCACAAACAAGACGAAGGTTTCGACCTTCTGTGACGAGACGCCAGAAGAATGATATCCCATTAACGTTCCCTATTATTCGTTAGCTGAGAAAGGAAAGGTGCCATAACGACAGACGTTAGAATCACAATCTTGCTGTTCAAGCCTATGTATGTGCGTGCCATAGGTGTGAGTGTGTAGGTGTGTGTGCGAGCGAGCGCGCGCGCATGGATATATGTAAGTGTATATACATAGAAGTCAGTCATTTATACAATACTGGCCAGCAGTTGTATAGTACCAGTCATATTTCAATAGCAAGTGGCATCTGAAGTAATAATTTTCACAATAACCCAGTAAGAACCAGTAAACGAGACAGCAGCAGGTCAACAAGTACTTTTCGTTAGCTGTTCCACAATACCAGACAATAATTAGAAAGTAGTATCAATAACAATGACCGACCTACCAAGATCATACATATACCAAATGACGTAATGCTCTCTCTCTCTCTCTCTCCACTCCTGCGCCGGCTACCCGTGAAATCATAATAGATAAATAATGCCCTCTGGATGCCCTTCACATCTGTAACTCAGCTATATATATATATATATATCCACTGACCAATACATGCCCTCTATTTCTTTTATTATGCAGGGTTACACAAGACACAACAACAAACCGAACCATTACACCATGTCCCATCATTTCGTCAGTAAAGAAATACCCATCGACAGCTAACGACCCCCCCTCTCCCTCACACAAAAAGGACTTTAAGAAATGAGCAGTAATCCTCGGTGGTGACTTCTATTACATAACCACAGTTTATAGACTGTGTCCAGTATCAACAGGCTAGCCAACATTAGCCACGGCTTGAAACAAGGAAGATCAGAACAATATCGTGACAGTAGACTGTGTTAAGGGGCAGTCGAGTAGAAAATGTGACGTAAAACAAGGAGTGCTACATACATCTGACGCAACGAACACCAGACAGGCATTAATAGGCTAACACTAGCAACTCACAGACACACACACGACACAACAGTATAAACCATCACTTTCTCTCACTCTCTGTGTGTGTGTGTGTGTAAAAATCAAGTGGAAAACCAACGGAGCTCATCACATGATGCATGGTGGCTGATCATGTGATCTACATCACAGAATTTGTTATGGGTTTTGAGCGGACATGAATAATAACAGCTTGCCCACCCAGTACCACTTGGTACCGAGAGCGCCCAATGGGCCATCTCGAAAACATGCCATATTCTATACTAGTGTTAAAACTAGTACTATCATCCATGTCAATCAACCATCAACATCCAGCAAATAAGAGTAGGTTTTCTGATTACAAAATCCATAAAAACAGACACATCGCTGGCAGGGATCTTTGTTCCATCGCATTAACATCAAATATTACTGGCCTCAACTCAATGCATTTAACAAAGAGCATATATTTATGATAAATAATAAATTCTGATAGACAAAGGCAGCGTATCCCACAAAACACACACACCTTACAATACACCATTTCCATAAAGACAATAAGAGAACCGAAGAGTCACTTTTATACTGAAATAATACAAGCTGATAGTTTTGTTGCAAACTGTGCCGGGAGTAAGACTTTTCTCCTATGCAACGTTCATCGCACTATGGAAAAGGCTAACATTAAAAAATACAACCACGTTCGCCAAACAATGAATATGAACGCAGACAACATTCTTCGCGGCAACATCTGTTTGGACACAGATGATAAGTGACAGAGCGGAGATGGCGATTAAACATAAACTCCAGAATGAAATCAATGCCATAAATATTAATGGAGAGAGGGACACACACACACACACACACACGCGGAGACCCGGGGAGGGGGCGGTCGGTCAGCTTACACCAACTGACAGCCGATGTTTGTAGAAGTATAAGATGCCGCCGATGAGCAGACGATACAGACACCAAACTAACTAATGGCAGAAATCTAGTCAACAACCAACACAACACCGAATGGCTACACCAGCTTGATGATGACGTCATACCAGACGACGTCCCGTACTAAATGCCCTTATTGCTTACGTCCGCTAACAGAGATATGTACTGACAAATCAATATTCAAGTACTTTTCTGAGGCAGATTAATGCATCTTCAAGGCCAGCATGAAAAAAACCTTCTATAGCAGAAAAAACCACAGAGCTGAGTGGATCAAATATTGATCACCAGTCATTTACATTTAGCGGGTCTCATCTCTACTGTTCCATTTAAAAGTCGCCCCCCCCTCGGGAAAAGGATATATAGGTTAGTATTTAAGCTGCCATGACCTGCTGAACCAACTAACCACAACATATCAGATGTTGGTCTATCTGAAGAACACATTTTATTATGTTGCCAAGCTAATGTCTAATAAACAAAACAAAACAAAACAAAACAGAAACAGTCCAATGTCTCTAGGCCGAAAATAAACACAGGCTGCTGAGACAACCCATCCTCCAGCGCAACAATTGCCTCTGGCATGGACCAAGTGTAAATATGGCACATACATTTGAATAAAAAATATAAATAAAAGCACTTTTCTAGGAAAGTGTTTGTCCAAGTGGCCAGACCTGGTAAAACTAGGCACCCGTTTTGTGACAAAAAGCACTTCGTCCCCCTAAATACCCCCCCACACACACACACAACTGCTCTGATTCATCAGATAAATCCGATGAAACCCTGGTCACTCTGACAATGCTGAGGTTTTGCTGAGCACAGGATTATCATATACATATACAAAGAGAGACTGTGATTGGTTCATGTGACTAAACAAAAATAACTATCCGTAATAACAGTCAGCAATATTACTAAACTTGGACACAAACGTGATGGTACGTTTGCCAATTCATCATCTTTCTAACAGCATCCAGCATTACAGTAGGGTGACATTAAAGTCTTGACAGAAATTGATAATTAACCTGATCCTGTAACAATGTATAACATAGCTAAATAAAAAGGTAACTGCTTTTTAATTTTAAATCACCATGATAAGCATTGCTTGCCAAACAACACAAAATCAACTGTAACATATTAAATCAATGGACATGCCTAAACCAGAGGCAGTGATTTTTCATTCATTCCTTAACATGATGAGCAATGCTCTTCACAGATACCAACCATCATGTCACACATTAGTTATGACCACAGACACATAGCACATACGTATATATGAGAACAATGACAGTTAATGGATACAGACAGGTGATGTTAGTGTAACAAGTACAATGTAGCTAGCTATAAGTTGCTTCCATCTGTACATATGATTGGTATTCATAAGTCGGTCTCAGTACACCAAATAAAGTCTGACATATCATATTAGTTTTGCTGCCTCGTTTGCTGCCATCTTGTAGATGCGTGAAGCAATTTGTTACCAGTAAGCTGCTCTGTTAAGCTGTCTACTGCTAGTCACCACAGACATACAGTGAGAACATAATGACAACGGTACTACTCTAAACCACAACTGGAAAACTTCAAACCCGAAGCCAGTGATGAACCTTTTCACAAGAAACAGATCTTATCTTGTCATAATGACATTATCCTAAACATATACATATAACAAGCTCCAACAGTGCTAGTAACCACACAAACACACACTTCTGTGACGCATCTATCACATGATTTCCTTGACAATTCTTACTAAAAAACACATCACAAATTCAGCACTATATGATCTTTCTACTGATCACAGTGTCACCGAGTTTTGTTGTACTGATGCATATTTTTTTTAAATCACTGGTGGACAAAATCTATTCTTCAAACATACATTGTTCTCAAACCCTAAAGATTTGAAGTGTGTGTGTGAGTATGTGTGTGTGTGTGTGTGAAGACTCCACAAGAATCTGATGCATATCATAAGATCTATGTCTTAATAACTGGTCAGACACCGGTAATAGGATAGTGGTACAAGTTCTAGTAAAACCATATGTCCATCCATCTAACAACTAACAGTGTTACAACTGTAGTCCACTCAAACAGGCTCTAGTTCCATACATGGTAGCACGTTATCTACACTGTATAACTTTCACAATACCAACAAAATACCACTAAATACAGTCTCAAGTACAGTTTGGTCACCTGAGGCTACAAGCATAACACATCACTGACACACATGCCAGCACACATACACAAAAACTTGTGTAGGTGAGATGACCCCCCCCCCCAACACCCATACAGTAAGCACAAATTGTACAAAGTAAAACCAGAGTAACAAACAGTTCATTCTGCTAACTCTAACTCTACTCCCAGCAGCAGCAGCAGATCGGAGATGACCAGAATACATCAAAACCACATTGTACTTGGCAGTCTCTAATATGGCACAAAGACTACAGTTAATGAACTAAGCCAGTGTTGATGAATCACGTATCAGAGTCGTTGTTGTCTTTACTGTGGTGGTTAGGTTTTGCTGCCCATGTGTTTGTATCAGTCTCTGTGCACGTCTTGGTGTGCTCTCTTCCATTCACAGCCACATCACCACCATCAGTGGTGGAGCCTTTTTCAGCTGTTTCCACATTAGCTATTGCTGCAGTGTTGTTGTTCTGCGATGGGAAGATGCCGTTTTGACGTTTGCTGACTGACTGACTGATCTGGCTATTATCATCTGGATCTTCTCCCAGAACCCGAAGACGTTCCTGTAGGTTACTGATCTGTGCTGCCATGTTAGAGTTTAGCTGTTCATAATGTTCTACGCGAGAACGTAGCATCTCAATTTGTCCTTTATATTTCGCTTTAATCTGGAATTAAATCAAATAACAGCCGAATTAGAATCATGACACAAATCATTACTGGCTGATACTGTCTCTCAGTGATCAAAGAGAGCAACAGCAAAAAGCCAAACCACCAGAAATATACATACACAGAGATATATATAATGGCATACATATGATATAAACATAGAAAACCTGCACCAAAATAAACACATAACAAAGGCACCTAACTTGTGACCGGCGGCTGTAGGTCAGAAGAGCCTCTTTAAGGATCACACACACACACACACACATACACATATATATACAGACACACAAAGAGAGGAACGCTCGGCGCCTTCTCTTACTTGGCTACATAATGCTCAACCCACATTAAGGTCACCTAGCTGTGTGTACAGTATGGTATACACACCTGTAGGCCATCTCTGTTTGGTGTGGCTAAGGAGGTCAACGAGATCACTTACACTTCATGTGTTCGTAATGCACTATGACCTATAATATTATAGTATTAGTTCTAGAAGTAAAACTTCAAAAATTCAACAGCTACAGGGAGCTTATGGTCAGAGAGCACAAGAAAGCATACACAAGAAGGCAATAGGCATAGCTATGCATTATGCTACCATAAAAAATTCAACAAAGAGAGTTTCAATATATATGTATATATATATATATATATATATTTGTGTGTGTGTGTGTGTGCGCCCACGTGTCCAACAATGTGGTATCAGTTACATTACAATCAAATATATTCATATTATTGTCTCCCATAACACCTCAAATCAATGACAAAGCACCTAAAATACCACTGTTTCATCAGCCATTTTACGATATCTATTTTCAGTAACCAGGTCCTTCCCTCTATCCTTAGAGTTTCCTGAAAGTAATTTATACAACTGGATATCCATCCGTCCATGTCTTAAGACAGAGTTGTTTCATAAAGGGGGAATAAAGCAGGCAAGTATCCATCGGATGTATGGGTACCAGGTCATGATGCAGAAGAACAGATAGTTAAATCCAATGATGACTTAAACCAATAATTTCCTACTGAATCCTGAACCATACTTGTCAAATCATGAAATGAAATTAATGAAGATAATTTTAGACATTAATTTATCTTTAAAAGTCTCTGCAATAATCAGGTGGGTGACGTCTATATGATAGAAATGGGTTTTGTTGTTCGGGGAGAATCTCCAGGCTGTCGCTTAATCAGCACAGCCTCTATGTTGGAGTGGTTGAGAAAGTCCTCCCCCACCACTCACAGGGGAGCAGTACGGAAAGATGGAGCCGAAATACCCTGAGGGTGGTCACTGCCACAGCGTTTTACGTCCTCAGGAGGTTTTTAACGTCCCCCTTTATTTTAAGTAATTCAGTGGAGACGGCAGCGCCATTTAACGTGGTCAGCCACCCACGATGTAGTGAGCCGAGAAATTAATCCCTGGAAAAGTTTCGACCTCTTACGGGGTTCGAACCTGCGACCCTTGGCACCAAGTGCCGAGTGCTTAACCGCTAGGCCACCGGAGCTCACTAGAAATGGGTGTGGTTGTGTGTGTCTGCGCCACGAAACGACAAGTACTGTAAACAGAAGCACCAGACAGGTGATACTGTAGGGAGGCAAAACATGCTGAAAGAGCCAAGTATGTACCTCAGCCGGGTGGTTGTCGGCCAGCCAGCAGCAGCCGGCTAGCCAGCCAACCAACCATCCATCCAGCCGAATCAGCCAGCCAGCCTAGCCAAGCCAAGCCAGTCAACAGTTATCAGCCTTCAGGTCAAAGTGCTGCCTAGAGCGCTAGCCGCCTCAGAGTGGCGCCTAATAACAAAGGTCTGGTCAATAACTGGCTGACTGCTGGTAATAGTACTGTTGTTATGTCCACTAGAGACGGGCTAGGACAGGACACCCCCACGTCTGGCAAGTAAGTGGCCTCAACATAAGGTCACTGAGTACCTTCAGGGACATACACTGAACAATCTGAAGATCAGATCAATACACACGCGCGCGCGCACACACACACACACAGGGAGAGATCCATCGACTCCTCTGAGAAGTTAATTCATTAATAAAAAGCTTCATCTATCAAAAACATTTGTCTAACAAAAAGACAGGAAGTGTCACGTCGGAAATAGGACAGACAGAGATCATGACAAATATAATACTTAATTTAGCTCCAGTCCGGGTCAACAACTGGACCAAAGAACTTCATTTAACTACATAACAGAGTGCATGGGGGAAAACTATCCACACAAACACACATACATAAGACTGCTAGCAATATTTTTTTTCCTATACTGTTGCCAGATTCAGACATAGACTGAACCACAACCAAGTTGGGCTATCTTCTTTCATGGTCTATATATGTGATAAACCAAAACGCAGTTTCTGAATTTTGATGTATTACAGACTGATGACTCCCCCCCCCACACACACACACATACCCGAAACCCTCCACTGGTAGATACATGCTGTGTTATAGGGCCGGCTGGGCTGAAATGAGGCCAGCTACTCTGGCATTCATACAACATTGTGACTGGCCTGGCAAACAACAACAAAACAGTTCTGATGCCAGCCAACCAAAGCACACCTTCTGGCGCTGTTTTTTGCCATTTTTGTGGCCAGTCATAAATGATCACCAGCCACCGGTCTGCCAGCGTGTTTATGATATTTTTATTTACTTCTTCTTCTTCAGTAGAGTTCAACGCCAAACAGACAAGCCGCAAATATTTGTAGTGATTCCCTAATAAAAAGCGATTCCTTATCTGCTAAACTATGAAAGAACACACACACATACAAAAAGGAGACAGGCAGAGATATACAGACACAGACATAGGTACTGCTGATGAATATGATAGCACACAAAAATCAGTCCAACATCCACATGTTGGCTTTTGTACTGTCTATAATAAAAGCAAGCTGCTATATTTTTCTCCAAAGGCTACTAACATCCCTAGGAGCTACCAAAGTACAGTGAGCCGACTTGGGCCTACAATGTCAAGTTCACAACAAACACGTGCACCAGCCTACTAAAAACTGACTGGCCATAAAACCTAGCAGCTAGCAATCAGTACAGTATCATTACACCTACAGTGGGCTACATTCATTCCTATCCAAACAAAAACCGAATTTGCTGCTTGATAACCTTTAGCTGTAAATGACAATTGGGAACAATATTATAGTATAGGAGGGTGTCCAAGGATGTACAGGATAGTTGGGAGTCTTGTTTTTAAATTATCCATTACAGATCCCTTCAGTTGATGTGGTTTTGGCATATTTATTATAGTTGGCCACAAACATGATCTGCATCAATTAGTTTGTGCACACAACAGGTACTGTAGAGTGCTCATAGTCAAGGACTTGATAGTAATAAGCTAAGCTAACTGACAACTCTCTCTGTATGTGTGTGTGTGTCCTTTGGTTGCTGTAGATGACTTTGTAATATAAAATAAACATATTACAGTAGATTATCATTACTGCACCTGTTTTATTATACTCAATATTCATGATATCTCTAATTAACACACAAGTCCCAAATTCATAAATAGGGTGACACAGGGGGGGGGGGGGGTTAAGGGCATACATCACAACCTGATATCAACACCTGAGCTGCCTGCTAGTCTTCATAATAATACTTTGCATCATAGATCCTGATAAAACCCAAGGTCATAAATCCAACTAAACAATTTGAAAAGATATTAAATCATTATATATATAATATATATATATATATATATATATATGCCCCCGGTGACAGGAATTGGAAAAATTAATCCTCAATATCAAATCTGGCAACATCCACTAATATTACTGATATAAAATTTAAACTAAGTGAATATTTTCCCCAAAACAACACTGACTTGATTCATATCCAGTTCATGTGAAGGAAGCTCAAAACAAATTAATTCTTCAGTGTGTGTGTGTGTGTGTGTGTGTTACTAAACTGTGTGGGAAACCTCTAGTCCATGATGTGAATCAAATCAAGTGATTGTGGGATGTTACTCCGAGGGAGTCGCTCTACACCCATATTAAATATAAACATACTCACTCACTCACTCACTCACTCACTCACTCACTCACTCACTCACTCACATCAATTGATCAATATTACTATGAGAATAAACAGGTCTACAACATTTATCCTCTTGATTTCTAAAAACAAACTAGACTACAAAATTCTTTGCTCATTCTTCCGCCTAAAATACATCTCCACTGAAGCAAGTTTCCAAGTGAACTGATTGCTTGACGTTCTCTGTAGAAAGCCAGCTGTGCCTTGAAGCCCCAGTGTAAGGATATTACTCCCAACAGACTGGATAGTCGTCACACTTCATTAGTACATTAACCATTTGGACACCTTTCCTTCTGTGGAGCCATTGGCCAACAAGGGGAAGCTGGAACAATGAGTTAATGCCAACAGCTAGTCATTTACCAGATGATATAGCACCACCATCTGTGATTGGTTAAGCTATAACCGTGTCCAGCTAGCACCGGATGAACTGCGGCAGAGGCAGCAAATGGTTCTGGCTAATGTCCATTATCCATGCTGGCAGTCGCCCCAGCTCCCATTCACCCACACAAATGTACTGGCTGACCTCAGATGACCACCCTTTCCTGTTCCGTCCACCCCACCACAGGACCACAGGTGAAGCTGTGTCAACCATGTGATGATGTAGCTGAACCATATTATCCAGTCAAATGTTAAATATCCAGTACAAGATGAAATTAAGAACATACCAATCTGTATCGTCATACTTCGTCAGAGGTAATATCCAATATTAAAATATTACCCAATCTTAACCGTATTTTGTTAAAAGGAGAACACATTATTACATAAGCGAGATCACCGTTTAAACAGTGTTTCACCCTCAGAGTCACGGGTGCTTTGAAAATCTCTACTGCTCAATAAAACATTAGTTGCCATATTATTTTTACGGTTAACACAGTAGAAAGCCTACCAATATACACCTGCTGGCTATAGTCTTGTTAAAGTTTTAAAAAAGACAACCAAACTGTGACAGAAGTATATTAAGACTGACCAAGTTTGTAATACAGTATTATCCATCCCCCCACGAGGCATACTAATTAGCTCAGAGATGATTTTGTAAAGACACAGTGACACACCTTTTCACTGTAAAAGGTTTACTAGAAAGGGCTCTGACTACTTGTAAATGGCAGAAAAGTAAAAGCACAGAATTCTTCTTTAAGTTACTCTTGTTCCTCAGTCGAGATAAGCCACCTTTATATTCTAGGAATAACTCTGAGGGACGCCTGCAACCAACAGAGGCAGCTGGCCTGGATCAGATGGATAACAAGTAAATATAAAACTATGGCTGGGATAATAATAACATGAGAACACCACTACCACTACTACTACTAACTCTGGGTAGTTCAAAAGTAGTCCCCATCCTTCTGTTAAATCATCCAGCAACAGCCAGGCAAACCACTTTCCAGTTTTCTTGCATTCTGAGAGTCAGAATGAATTAAACCACAAATTCCGAGCAACCCCCCCCCCCCAGGAAGAACCCAAATATTATCTGAGCTGGAATCCAGGTCATTTTTCCCTGTAAGCATTAGCCCTGTGGTATTATGTCACGTCAGCAGTTAATATAATCTTGTTAAAGAAATATCTGTCTATCACTGAGTCATTCATTATACTTGTTCTTTTCAGTTCTGTTTGTGAAACAAGATCTATTATTTTTCTACAACCATTGTCTCTGAGGATCAACTGCAACAGAATGCACTTCATCACACAGATAAAAAGGAAGTCTGAGTTAATTTCAATGTGATAAGGCCGTCCTCACAGCGAGGTTTGCAATAAATATATATTCTATGAAATATTTATGATAATACACACAAATATATTGTATTCAAATAATCTAACAATTTATGTAACCAAAACATACATAACTATTTTTCAACTTGAAAGTTAAAATAAATTTGGGGGCGGGAATCAACTAGCTGTATACTTGATGGAGGGGCAAAGGCCAAGAATCAGTATACTTTGTTTTCCCATCATCCCAATCTAGGCACCAGTATCAAGGCCCCTGGAACTTGGAATTTTTTCTCTCCCTTCCAAAGGCTATTTGTTAGGTACATTTGTTTATTTTCCATGATATTAGCGCCATATTGTTAGACAAAGTCAACAGATTGCTTTCCAAATTGAAATGTTCTTAACAGAGATGTGGAAGCCAGGGAGAATCAAGTGCACCTGTAGTGTAGTCCAGGTACACATGCTGAGTCAGCTAGTGTATTATTTTATGACTGTATCAAGTAACTAAAGACAAGCCCAGCCAAACAGTCATGCCAGCTCCAAGGACCAGTCATAACAAGCCTACTTATATTACACAGCCGCTTTCTGTGGTGTTTTTGGTTCTACCAGGTAAGGTGCAGGCAGTGAACTCCCATCAGTACAAGATTTATTTACATAGGGCATATTACTCTTCCCTGTGTCTGTTCCAGCAGCCAGTCAACAGTGACTTTGTAATCCAGTCACAGAACATACAAACATAGGCACACACGAATGGAGAGGGAAACAGATGGACAGACACACCATTAACATGAAAAATTTACTTGATAAGTTCTGGTGATATTTTGTTTTGCCAACAGTTTATATTATTAATACCGGTGCTAACCACAAAAACACAAAACAGATGTAGCTGCTATTCTAAGTTCAATATCCTGTTGGGCCAGTACAGTCAATCAGTATAACACTGCAGACTAGTTATATAGATCACTTATAAAAGTGGTGCATATATTAAGTCTATTTAGGCAGATGTTTGTAACTACACATAATATATATATATATTTGGTACATTCTACCTGCATAGCTTGTGTTTGTGTGTGTGTGTGTCCACCTCCGCAGAAACCACTCAGCAGGCACACATGGCAAACATTTATACTACAAAAGACATAATTATAGCAAACTGTTAAAGCTATCTTGAGCAGGCCAGGCACTATAAACAAATGTTTGCAAGAACACAAATTTCATGTGCCATAAATGTGTTTATGTGCCACTGGGTACTTGCTTTGGCTTGACCTTGGCAAAAATAGTCTTGGACCACACGAAACCAGATTTCAGAGTAAATTTACTATGACAAGTAGTTAGTTACAAGTCAACAGATAGCAGATTGCACACAGTACACAATCTTGGGTGTTCTTCCTCAATAAGAAGTGCTTGAAGCACACCAGGTATGCTTTGATGAGTCTCTGTATAGCAGAGAGTTTCAAAAGTGTTCTTCAAACATTAGGGCATTATCTAAATAACTTGTGTCAACAAGATGTAGACAGCCCTATGTTTGTCTAGTACTGATGCCAAGCAACCTACACATTTGTGGATCTAGGTGTCAATGACAATATCATTGGGTATTCAGTGAAGTTCTCTATTATTTTCCTATATTTATTCCACACATGAATACTTCCAGATCAACTCACTCACTCATTAATATAAACTTCTCAGATAAGCAAACCCCATCAGAGAGTCATTGTATGGGCCAACTACTGGTAGGTCTATTATTATTGACATACACACTCCCTATTGCTGACTTATTCAATGCATTTTTGTGTGTTAGTTTCCTTAAATACCATCTACGACACAAACCTTTTGCTTGTTTTGTTTTGAATTTTTTATGGCCACTATCTCATACATTATTAATAATTATAGTATCTGCATGCAGTTTTAAGAATTCCAAATAAAACTTATTTTGCAAACTATAATACTATTTCAAGTTAGACCTAATAACCAGCATCAGCAGGGACACACCACCAAGAAACAGTCTCAGTCAAAATAGTTTATTGGACTAAGTCTTTACTACAGACAATGGCATCCACTCATTTAGTAAGGCACAGCATAGAACTAACTTCACATGATCAGATATAAAAATTCTGCGAGACAGTTTTGAAGAAAAGATGACATTATAATAAAAAGAATGAATCATCAATTAGTGGTGTTGCTTCCAAATGAAACATGCTGATCAGTGGTATCTTTTCATAATCATGCCAGTCCTGTCTGTTGCACCAGAAATTAGATTTAGAATTTGAATCTATCTGATGATTAATGTTTTACGGCCACTTTTGTGCACATGAAAAGGTAACGAAGTGAAGTCAAAGATGAAACACCCTTCAGATAAGCCCACCACAAGATTTCAACTCGGGTGGTAGTGATCTGTGATCCAATATGCTACCAGTTAGACCACAGAGGCACCTGAATCTATCTCACACTCAGTTACATATATTTTGTCTTATACCAATTTAACATTATATCTTGGCAGGAAAAGGAATGGATTTTATCGGGTCTAACTTATTTGCTGATCTAAATAATAAGCTACTAGAATATACATCATGTTTAAGATAGTTTGAGGTAGCAACATTTATTAAGAATATATGAAGACAAAACTAATATGTTAATTTATGTTAGTCTGTGTTATTTAGTGAAAGTGAGGGAGCTCAAGAAGTAGACAAACAAAGTAGTGATGGCAAGCACCCACAGATTTGTTACAAGAGATGTTATCATCTGTAATGAAATTAAATTTGTATACATATAATATTCTAGAGTAGGGCAGCCACTGAAAACATAACTACCCATTCTAGCTACTTACCCTTGTTATGTAAGCATTCCCATCTGCTCTGGTCTGTTCAACATCCTCTGCAAGCCTCTGTTTCTCAGTTCTAGCCTGTTCCACATCCTGCAAAAGTCTCTGCTTTTCCATGTCTACCTGTTGTGCATGAGTGTCCAGGTCAGCCTGTAGCTGTTTCATCAAATGACGCATCTTGGTCACTTCCTCTAAGTGTTCCTGCTTCATCTTCCTCAATTTATCAAATTCCTGTAAGCATACAAATGAGACCCCTCACTAGTACATCACAGCATATTACAATATTACCCTCTTCCCATAAAATCAGAGTGTAAATCACTTTTAAATTATTACAATGACCAAGGTATTATTCAAAAGCTGGGATTATTTCTTACCTCTATCAGCTGGTTTCTGTCCTGTTTCAATACATGGATGATGTTGTCTTGCCGAGAACATATGTTAGCAACTTGTTTTAGAATCTGGTCACGTTCACCCTCAGCTTCATCAGTTGTCATGTCCAGTGCCTGCTGTACAAGACTAAAGAGCCTCTTCCTGTCTGCTGCCAAATCCTCATCTGATGGCACCTCACCATCAGTAACCAAACAGTAATCATCCCTTGGGCTCGATGCCACTGTTAAAATAATAGAACAACAATAATAATAATAATAATAATAATAATAAATGTAAGTTGTCCTATGTAACCTGTATGCTGACACTTAACACATTAAAATACAGTGGCTGACACTAATGACTGTAATATTCACATGATTAATGGTGATATCACAGACAAAAATGTGGAAACAGCTAACAGGCTATACTAACCAGATTCCTTTTTAGCAAATTCCTCTGAGGCTTTTAATCTTACAACACAATTCCTCTCTGCTTTTACAGGTGATGGAGACACAGTACTTGATGATGATAATGATGAGGAAGATGACACTGGTGTGCATGATGATATGGTGGAGATCTGTTTCTGCTCCACTTGACAAGGACTACCAAGACTGGCCTCTGCCTTGATCTCTTCCTTTGTAGCATGTGGTGCCAATGAGACATTTGGAGCAAAATGTCTGTCATAGCTACAGTAAGAAGATGGAATGTACAGTAATTAGGGGACAACGGATGGTGTAATCACACATCTACACACTCAGACAGTCATATGAATAGTTATGAAAGTTACCTCTTCGTGTCAGTAAATGGAACAACTCTTTCTGGATTAAGCAGGACAGGAGGTCCTGTCTGCAGGTAGGAAGGGAGTAGCTGACTTAATCTGTAAGAATTAGAAAGCAATATTAAAATATACCATAATTTACTTGAAATTCTAGGAACAAACTCACTGACAAGTTTACTGGTAACTAGTCAAACAACAAATTAAAGCAAACTTGGTGACCTGCATTCTTACCCAAAGGGGGTCAATCAGTACATGTTATCTTTCTTCCACTAAGTAAATAAATTGTAATTCAATTAGCAGCAGCGGTAGTCATCAAGTCTGCTTACATTTTCTTCACAACAGTAGAAACTTGTAGTCATCTGCTTTATTTATTATTTAGCATTTCAGATTATTAAAGATACATGTTTTTGGCCAGCTTATGGAAATAGTCCAATGGTAAAAGATGATGTGTTACATATATGTAAGCTTACTCTTCTCTTGTGCTAACAGCCGGTAGTTTTCCTTCCTTGAGTAGTGTGGCCAATGTGAAGGACCAAGGCCGGAATGCTGACACGCCTCTAACATAGTCAGCAGGCCACAAGCCATTTGTGTCATAGTCCTTGCCTCCATTTTCTTCAAATCGGGCTCTTTTGCTGTCCAGGGAGTCCAGTTTTGGAGAATGCTGTTCGGAGAAGAAAAACCAATCTTATGTTTAAAATAATGAGGACAGGGAATATTGATGGAATGAAGTGTCGTGTGCTATGGTGCTCTGTTTCTGACCCCTTGTTACAATAAAATATCTGAAAGAGAACAGAAGAAAAAACAAACTTGTTCAAGTCTAGACCAAGACCTGCTTCAAACCACAAACGTCATCAGTCCTACACAGACAACAAGAACACGCCACTGTATAGTATAATAGTGTGAAAAGAAATCAATAATGACCTTGAATGTCCTGAAAGCCGAAGCCAGACAGCTTTAATGCCAACTCAGATTGATGTACTCTACTGTGTATTTCATCTTCATTATCAAAAGGTTGATTACACCATTCATGGCGCCACAATTTGAGACAAATAGTCTAGTCAGGACTTCAGTGTCCTGTGCTGGCCAGAGTTGAATTAGCTAGATCCAGTTTAACTGGTTAGAATAGGTCTGCCTATTTATTGTCATTAACCCTGTGAGTGTCTTGCTGTTCTTAAAATAATAACTAAAATTTTCTGATACTACAGCCCTCTGTAGTGGTTTCAGAGTAATGTAATATTAGAGGTAATCCACTGAGACCAGACAAATACAACTGATGTTTGTCAACTGTTAACGAGCTCATTTAGTCCAGGCTATTTTTATATGACCTTGGAACTCTTTAACTCTGAATTGTGTGAACAATTCAGTAACTATAAGTGTGTGTGTGTGTGTGTGTGCTATGCTGTACATACATGCACAGGCACACAGCCATGGACAACCCATATCTATTGTCCTACCGTTGCCTGCTACAATATTGATCTATGACAGTGAACTTTAGTCCAGAACCAGGCATTCCTAGCTGTATTACTAACATAATGTCGCTGCTTGAGTCCAATAAACTTTATAGAGTGTTAACTTACAGATGTTATTATAGTAAATCCAAACCCAGACAAGAACATCTTACACACAACTATTAAATCACAGAAGAACACGCTATTAACAAGTCAACAACATATATATTTGATTTAGTTAATGCTCTAGATGAACCATATTTGTCATAACAGGCTACACAACATCATCTCTAACCCTGTACCTGGAATCCAGGTACAGGTCCTGGATATAAAATTAATTAGTCTATACATGGCAGTGACATAGGTTAAATAATTTTCCACACACACACAAAGAGAGAGAGAGAGAGATATGTGGTTAACGGTCACCTGCTGGTCTTATGTAAAATAACTCATTTATTTAAACTGGTACATTAAATAATGAACCTAACCAATTTAAGGATTTTTTTAATAAATTAAAATCACCTCTTGTTGTAGCTTAGTTTGCTATAACCAGAACAAACTACACAGGAAGGAGTTTTTGTGTGTGTGTGTGTGTGTGTGTGTGTGTGTGTGTGTTAAGTACAACCTTACCAGACAAACAGTATTAAAACATACACCTATTAGACTCCATGAACCCAATGGAATAAAGTGAACCAATTCTATAAGTGTTAGGCCTTTTAGTGCAGTAAAGCTGTGTTGTCATGGTCTGAACCAGTCAGTATAGTTTATCTGGTTACTTCTGTTTAGAACCCCAGAATCCACATCATTCAAAATATTAACCCATAACACCATCAGTTAACCAACCAGTGTACTTTGGTCTAGCTCATGCGGGAGTCATACCTAGAAGTAAACATTCTTTTTAAAGCCTGTTTATAGCTCAACTCAAAACCAACAGAAACTGACAGTAGACTATAACGTAGTCATCAACTCTTTACCTGAAATGAACAGAAAGAGTGTGTGATGCATTACTGTACCATTACCCACCAACATATGGCAGTAGTACAATAATTTCACTGCGCAGTACACTGGTACAAGACACAAGGATATGGGGAGTTTTTTTACATAAAAAGGAATATTCCACTTGTATATGTGGTCGTTATCCTAACAATATTTATGTGCCCATTAAATATGACAGCATGCTATACTGTAAAGTATTGAGTCTGTTCAATTCTCACTGACCCCCCACCTCCTTTATAAATCAAATGCAACATGGAGCACAACACCAGTATCTACTCAAAGAGCACCCCAACCACCCAACACAAAATCCCCCCCCCCTTGCAGACAGAATTTATTTAGCACAATAACATTCAGCAGATGAATTTCTTAAACAACAACAGTCAAAAGTCGGAATGACTGACGTAACAGTGATTTATACAGCTTTTGTGCACCTGGCTTAGCAGTAAAACATCACCAGAAGCTTTTTTCCAGGTGACGGGGTGGACCGACCGACAAACATCTTGTGATGATGGTGTGTGTGTCTGACGCGGTGCGTCTGCCGGTAAGAGAGAATAACATCATCAACTTGGTCCAGAAAATCAGTTGGATAAGAGCCAGATAGAGAGTGACTGATGGAACAAGTGACAGTAGACGGCTATTGACAAAACCAGGCCGACCTCAAGCAGGGTACAATAGCCTATAACTGAAAACAAGGCGACTCTTATGGTCGTCAGCTGATATCGTGTTGGCCTGACATCTCTGGATCATTCAATATTTCGCGTGCGCATGTTCACCAACAACAACCGCTAAGATATTTAAGGAGCATTTTTGTTTTGGCCAAAACCTACGGCAACAAGCCTCATATGGAAAACACCAGTACAATATGCGCATATCTCTGTCACTGATAACAACCCATTATCAGATCTAATTCTTATCTTCTGTGGGCCCCAGTCCAAAATTATAAACTAGCTAATTTGTTTAGTCTGACTACACCCAGCTGAACAACATCTCCTGTCTAATAGCCATAATGATAAAATATTACCAGCAAAACTTTCCTATCACAGCATACAAGGCCCAACAGCAACATCCTCCATATGATATTTTTCGCTTTATGACCTGAATTCAATTCGAGAAGTTTCTCTGCACCAAGTAATCGTACAGAGAGAGCTGGTGCCAAATCTACTAAAAGTACAACCCCATAAATAGAGCAGAGAAATAAGGCAACATCACAAAACATCTTATGAAATATGTGAATCAAATTTAAATAATTAACATGGAATCTAAACTAATACAGCTTTCTTGACTGTACGAGAATTAAGATATACAAAGTAACTGAATGAACAAGATTATTAATATTATCTATACTACCAAAAAACTAAACACAAACAGGGTGCTAAATCAGCACAATTCCAATTCCACACAAACACAGAGAGGGAGAGAAAGTAAGGAATACACTTGCTACGTTAAACATGACTTCATAGTCTATTTTCTTTCACAGTGTATAGTACTTTGTTTATAAATGCCCAATGAGGCACAATTTTTTTTGGATTTTGCACTAGCTCACACTTATATAAACACATATCAACTACTCAGTAAAATTATGCCTGCTTTATCAGTGTGTCTTAAACTGTCATTTATATGATCCCCTGTGGGCTTCAGTATTCTGTTTGGTAAACAAGTATCTTACTGAAAAGGACAGATAAGTATGATTATCCACCCTCAAATACCATGGCAGTCAAAATGCTAACTTTTGATGTGATGTACCTAAGCAGCAGAAAGAATATTTTGCAAAGATAACCTCAAGCAAACAGGACGGAATGATACATATCCTGTTTGTAGCATTACAAAAGGAAAGACTTCTAACATTGTATCAAAATTCAATAATCATAATCAATTCAATATGATAAAAACCATGTAGAGAAACAGCTCTTTAAGATAATGAGGATATAGTCACTCATAAAGTACGTAAGGCAATCCAAACTGGAGTAATATATTCTATATCACTACCGAAATCTAATCCACATGTCAAACAAAATGATGGCAATCAGGGTTGGCATATTTATGCATATTGCACCACTAATTGATTCAAGAAAACTAACTAAATGCAAATTAAACATTTATTGTCTATATTGAGCACACACATAACAATATACTACACAAAACAGTAACAAAAGTGTCCAGATATTCAGCAGTCTAATTCAGCACCACCACGAAGTTCACGATAGCAAGAGACTGTTACGCAGCTAGGTCTGGATAGCACCAAAATTGTCAGCATCTTAACAACATCTTTAAAATGCATACCAAACTACTGTTCATGTGCATAAAATGTATGAATGTGTGAGTCAATATACTGTATTCTGAGAAAAACAGTTTAACCCAGGTTAAAGTCCAACCATGATGGCAATACCTATGTACTTCCACAATTAATTTCTCTAACATTTATCCTGGAAAACTTTTCACAATAATGTGACATTCCCTCGGTGTTTAATGCTTTTCATTGCTGGCAAATTATAGTACGGTAGGATTATATTTACAACCCAGGTAGGTTCAACCATTCCCAGGTTAGCAAATATCATGACAAACCAATACAACTCAATAATCCAATCCTTCTCAAACTATCAGGGGCGCCTCCATGGTCTAATTAGTAGTGCATTGGACCACAGATCACTACCACCTGAGTTCAAATCTTCGCATGGGCATATCTGAAGGGTGTTTCATCTTTGACTTTGTGTCATTTCCTTTGGAGGTTGCTTGGCCCATTTAGCCTAGCATGTGCACAAGAGTGACCGTAAAACATCAATCATCATCTCAAACTATCAAGTCAGGTCAATAGTCAGTGGTGTAGCATGGCAATGTACCATCATCATATATCAGTAGTTGTAATTAGGGTGTAATAACTACACCAAATTCACAAAATATATATTAATCTCATTTCAAGTATATTATTTTGCAGGATTCATCCCTTCTTAACACATTAATTTTATTTATATGTCAGAGTGTTCAAGCTTGTGTTACACAGCCAACCCTAGATGATAATACAATGTATTAAAACTGAAATGTCTAATCAGTATCTAATTTAAAGATTATGTACTATACAAAATATATTTTGGATAGGGCACTCTCTAAAACGACTTTGGGGGATTTAGAAATTACGGAATGTTATATGAACAGAATATCTTCAAAATGTCCAGGTCAAATGCTGACTTCTCCATTTCTATGGTTGCAAAAGATGATCTCTCTGTAATATCTAACTAATTATCATTTGACATCATGTGTTGGTCTTATTACAGTGATTTCCAATCATAGTGAATGGTATTTGACTGACAACACACAGAAAAAAACAATGTTTGAGAATTGGTGTTTGTGTTTTGACAAATTTGGACATATCTGACCTGTGAACATTTTGAATATAATATACAAAATTATTTTGAATAGGAAGACTGAAAATGGAGAAAATAAGGTTTTTTACCATCAGTGGGCAACCTTGTCATGAGTAGTTTACTTCACTAGTTTCAAATAAATATCACTAAACTGACATTTTCTTAGTGCAGATATAGCTAGTTTTGTATACATATAAACATTTCCATAAAATAATAATGCATATTTATTATAGCACCCTTTCTAGCAGGACCCATTCAAAGGCGCTTTACACTAATACCCCAAATGATATGTCTGTAAAAATCCTATAACAGATTTAAATGAAATTAATTATCATTTATCTGTGAAAGTAACCTTGAATAGGTCTTTTTAAATTGCATTTAGAATTTTCCAGAGAAGAAGCATTTCTAATATCTACCGGCAACCTATTCCATAAATTGGGGACTGCAACACTAAACGCACAATCAGCATATGACTTGAGCTAAGAAACAGGCACCTGCAATAATATCTGACTGATTGACCTGAGTTTTCAGGATGACTTTCTAAAATGGACACCAATTCACACAGGTATTCTGGTGCCATGTCACTGATAGATTTATATTAAAGTTGTTAATAAAATCTTGAAATGGATACACTGTCTAACAGGTAGCCAATATTGTTTTTGAAGAATTACCACTAATTGGTGTGATATGATCATATTTTCAAGTATTTGTCACTATCCGAGCTGCACTATTCTGAATTCACTGAAGGTGTTTGATGTTATAATCAGATAAGCCATATAACAGGGAGTTACAATAGTCTATACAAGACATAACAAAACCTTTGTTACAAAGGCATAGACCACAGTTACAAATGCCTCTTCTGTCAAGAATGTTCTGAAGGTGGTAGTAGGGAGCTCCGGATACTGATGTTACATACATGTTTACTCATATCACTACATTCATAAAAAATAACTGCTAGATTTTTTACTGACCCATTAGAGGTTATCATCGGTAAACCTGGTGTTTTTAGGGATTTGACACATTGTGGTGATGCAAAAATACAACTATGCACCAATAGATGACAGTCAGGGGTCACTACCTCAAATTTCAATAAAAACAACAGGTGTGTGCAGAAGCAGATAACATTTATACTGGACTTAAGCATATTTTGTGCTAAGACTAGGTGTGACATTGTTTTCCCAACAGTTTGCAATTATCCCCCTGCCACCAAATAACCATTAACAGAATATAAAAGACAATGTTAGTCTGTGTTATTAATAAAGGCAGTAACAAAAATTTAATTCCTAAGAAAGCTAACACATCTCCATATCTATTTCAGAATATTATATTCTTTTTTATCTAGTATACACGCTAATATATATGAACCAGAACACCATAATATATATATATATATATATATATATATATATATATAGAGAGAGAGAGAGAGAGAGATTACAAAAAAATCTGTACAGACTATGTAACTACATGAACCTATATAAGCTTAAGATAAATTGATACACTTCAGTCCTAGGGCTAACAGTGTAGTATCATATGGGTCCAGTTGGTTTAACCTTGACCCGCAGAGATGAATCCAGAATATGGAAAACCTCAATATATGTTGTAGTAACATATATATGCAGTAAACTATTCAAACCTAAATACTGAATGACCCAATGGAAAGGAAATGATCTTTGTAGAACTATCAAAGCTAAATTGCATACTATCGTGGAATAAAGTTATTAATTGTCCTTTGATATACAAATCACATTCTCGGCCATTTCTATGTACACGTAGAGTTGGACTACTTCACCAAGACTAGAGTTTAGACCCAAATACCTTAGATAACTAAAGCCAGCGAGCTACAAGGCTGACCTGACCAGCATATATCTGTTGGCTCATTATTTATTCAGGACAAGATTTCTCCTGTCAATTAATATGGCACTAGACTAGGTGGGTGTGTGTTTGTGTGGGTGGGGCCTGGCCAGCGGGTTGTACTGCTGCTGTCAACGTGATGTACACTGTTACACCATTAGCAATGACAGGCCAGGCTCATCTCACCTGGCTCACCGCCATATGGCCATGATTACCATCGCCTTGTAGGCCTGGAGCAGATCTGATGATTAGAACTGGTCAGCTGACCACTGGCCCACTTGATGACCTTAAACAGCCAGACGGTTGCCATAGAGATATTGATTTGTCTGCGGATGGTATTATCTTGTAGACAGATTGAACTAACAGACAAGATAGACACAGACTGCTTTCATATAACACACACACACACACACACACACACACACACACACTATATATATATATATATATATATATATATATACATACACTTAACCACAGCATTCCGGGGAAACAACTCTCTTTATAAATAACTTGAATAGAAGTGATATGTCAGAACTGATTTCCAAACTGCTAGTAGTATCTAGAATCTAAGATACAAGTTATAAACTTTCAATAATCAATATTAAATTTATTTTCTGGCAAGGGGCATATATTAGTTTAAAGTCAGATCACAGATCAACCATTATTCAATATGATGGAATGTTTTATGTCCGTGACGTTATTGTTGTAAGATGGTCATACACAATGAACACCAGACTCACATTACTATAAAGGGAATAAATCACTTTCTGAAGACATATACTAAATATTAAATGTTTAGTGAATAAGACAAGTATTTTAACTTGTTATAAATGAGACCTATTGATGGCATAAATATGTATATTTGTATTATGTAGTTTCTGAATGAGGATATTATTACAGCTGTATTTTAACTATCCCAAGGCTGTAGCTAGAACTACATGCATCTAGAATAACTTGAAAGCCACAGATAATTAATTAAACAAAGATAATATTTTCATGGAAATTAATCAGATTTGTGAGAAATACAGAAAAGGGTTCTAGGAAAGGTAATATTGGCTTAGGGTGACACTACCATGACTTATGTGAATTTAGATGAAAATGACATGTATGCATGAAAACACCAAATAAATAACAATGATGCTTGTTTGTAAGAATGAAGTTCAGATAATAAAAACCTTAAACTCACAGTTATTTATTAAAGGACTGAATCCAAAATAATTTATAAAATAACATAATGTAACATGCTGTAAAATATGCCACAAAAATGCATTAACCAATAACACAAATGGTTTGATAGTTTGACACAACTATCCCAGAACAAGTCGTGATCAAAATGTATATATGCCCTTACTTAATGCTGGTCTTTTGCTATAACTAATTTGCATGGTTCTAATAATTTTATAACATAGTCAGGTAATTAATTATATATTGCTATTAAAAGCTTAATCTTCTAATGTCCTGTCATTCCTAGCATAAAATCGTAGACCAGGTGTTAATTGCAGCAATTAGAAATGATTATTACTAATTAGTGTCAATTCTGTATTAACTAATCTCCCATAAGTAATCAATTGATAATTATTATTATTATTAAATAAACAAGTGTTAGTTTGTTAAGATTGCCCAGTAATTGTCAATAATAATTCAGTTTCTATTTAAAGCCTATTTCACACAGACACGCGCGCGCACACACACACACACACACAATGTGCTTTATATAGTTATGTAATACAGAAGTGTGCACCAATAGATGACAGTCAGGGTCACTACCTCAAATTTCAACAAAAACAACAGGTGTGTGCAGAAGCAGATAACATATATACTGGACTTAAGCATATTTTGTGCTAAGACTAGGTGTGACATTGTTTTTCCAACAGTTAGCAATTATCCCCCTGCCACCAAATAACCATTCACAGAATATAAAAGACAATGTTAGTCTGTGTTATTAATAAAGACAGTAACAAAAATTTAATTGCTAAGAAAGCTAACACATCCCCATATCTATTTCAGAATATTATCTAAAAAACTGAAATATTTTATTTCCTACATGAAACACCATATTCAGAAGAAAGAAAAAGTCTGAATAACACTTCTATATAAATAACATAAAAGTATTAAAAATAACAAAATTCCAGTCAGCAAAGCAACATTTTTCTTTTCAGGATATATCTGGACACACACAAACACACACACACACACAGAGAGAGAGAGAGAGAGAGAGAAAGAAGTGCAAGCAATAAGTTTTAAATTTAGACTGTAGGATAAAGAATGTCAGAAAAAACAAGCTACCAAATGCACACAAGTATGGATAACTTTACATCTCACATAAAGCGCACAAGCCCCTGAACATAACTCATAGAAATTTCAAGGCCACTACAGTCTAGGGATATTGGCAAAGTATAACATTATACCCAAGCAGAGTTTGTGTGTGTGATTTTTCTATCATTCACCAGACATTGATTCTGGAAGACTGGACTGGTCTTAAGACAAACACAGACACGGTGTATTATGGTTCAGGGCCAGTCAAGTGTACCTCCCACAACCCAGCCACATCAAGAACAACTGCGCCAACACATCCCTCCACTTCAATGTGGGAAGTCTTTCCAGGTTCTGATTAGTGTCAAGGGCACGAGCCGGCGGTAGCTTAATATGGAACCTTGGGCATACTTGGGGCAGGCCAAGAATATCAAATCACTGGATACTGATCACAGAACCGAATGTCTTTGCAAACCATGATCATCACATGACAGATAAAAGATTTTATGGTCCATGAACAAAGAAAAGACTATCATGGGTGGCTGTGCTCCAACTGTTGAACAGGTCAAGGCAGCTAAAAATGTGATAAAAACAGATATACAGATCTACTAGCAGAATCTGAAGAATGAACTGTCAGAGTCACAACTGCATGTCATCTAAATGACTAAAGCAGATATTGT
Source organism: Paralvinella palmiformis (assembly GCA_025642065.1). NCBI lineage: Eukaryota > Metazoa > Annelida > Polychaeta > Terebellida > Alvinellidae > Paralvinella > Paralvinella palmiformis. Next base: position 485,877 of record JAODUP010000119.1, on the reverse strand, counting down.
TGCTAGAGCAATTTTTGCTGAAATGACCCATATTGAAATAAAAGGTGTATAGAGAGCATACAACAAACAAATGGTGAATTGGCAATCAACGCACAACCTACGTCATCAGGCTGTTGTTTCTAGTGTACAGCTCAGTTGGGAGTAGGTTTTTTTGCAACCTTGATGTGAAATGACACAAATGTAATATGAACAACACAGAATACTATCTGATGAGAGCCACTAAAAAATCAATGGCAGTTGACTGAATGAAAAAAATGCCTCTGCACATGTTTCTCTTTCTGTGTGTGTATGTGTGTGTGTGTGTGTGTGTGTAAACAGACTTCGTGTATGCCTAAGGACCTGACCTGGTTCTACAAGCTAGATGACGGCTTCAGTGGATGATAATAAAGCAGAAAAAGGTTCACTGACATTTGATCAACTCAATGAAATAACTTACCTCTCGCCTCTTTTTATAACCTGTATGATAATCAAACTTCTCCTTGATCTCGTCCAGTGCTCTTTGCATGTGTTCCCTGCTATCCTGATCCTTGGCTAACAAGATGTACGCTCGCCAGTTCGCCGAATCAAAGCCCCAGTGACAAGTACGGTTCTCCAGGGCTCGGTGCGAGTGTACAACGAATTTGCGCGGTGAAAACATGCCCTGACAGTGACAACACTTGATACACTTCGCCTCCGACTCGACGTACAGTTCGGGGCTCAGTACACCTTTACACTTACCAAAACATTCGTGATACACTTTGAAGCTGTTCGGCGTTGCCGGCTCCTTGGATTTCTCCGGCGATCCGTACAGAAGGGCGTTACACAGTCTCTCGGCGTCCGTTTTCGTTATTAGACCACAACTCGGGGCGTTCGGTGGCAACACCCCGGTCAACTTCAGCAAGTCTAACTGCTGGGGATTGCATCGGGAGCAGAAGATATGCAGCTCGTCGCATATGGCGTTGATCTGCTGCAGGGTGAAATTCTGGAGCACGGTGTTCAGTATCTGCGGCAAGCATAGTCGCTTCTCCCCGCCGACGATGAAGCAGGATATGGTGACCCCCTCGAGGATCGTCTCCGACTTCTCTCCGTGCGAATTATCCATCGTCAACAGAAGGGGTCCGACGTGGGAGACGGGAAAATAGGCCGACCGCTGACCATCCGCCAGTCTTACATCATCGTCGGCGTCCGACGTCGACTTCTTCTCCAGCGAAGCCGACATCATCGCCTTTCGGAAGGCGTACAACGATTCCTGGGCACGTTTCTCCGAAGAGACCGTCGTTTGCGGTGCAGTTTCGGTCTGTTGCTGTCCCCAAACGGCCATAAACCGACTCGGCCCGCTAAGACTGGCCTCGGCAGCCGATTGGTAACTCTTTAAAACGCGCTGTACTTGAGGATTGTAGGCCGCCCGCGTGCCACTCATTGGTTCCAACATGCTGAGTTATCCCGACGGCGTTCCGATCTCGGGTCCGGTAGATTATTTGGCAGGGCTGGAATCATATCAGAGATCCAAACACCTTTATCAAGCAGCACCCGCCGTAGTCACTACCTTTCTACTGGCGTCCTCTTCGCTTCTGGTCCATACTCGCTATCGGCTGCTGCACATTTGCATGCTGGCTGTTCCGCCGTTTCGGTATGAGCCCGCTGCGGCCGGCCCCAACACCGAGATTCGCTTTCGATTGTCGGTCGAAACCCTAACAATTCACGAAATAACTCAAACGATTTCCTATGAAATGCAGTTGTCGATGACGTCTTCACGCCGTCGATCGATCCGTTCCGCCGTCGGCCTAAAATACGCAACTGCACCGGTGTCCTAGTTATGGGTAAGCGCGAAGGTTGGAAGAGCGTCTAGCCGCCGCTATTACGCTCACTCCCACAACAAGCGTGTACTCTGTTTACAAACCGCGTTAAAAGGCCATGTCTACTGACGTGGTCAAAATTATGTCACCTATGTGCTCGGGTTGATCTTCGGTTAATAAATCACCTCTTTACCTGCCATATAGGTGCGAACCTTTTATTTGCCGATGAATGGCTAAATGCGTGCCTCGGCTTCGGATAAACAGGCATTTTTTACAGTAGGTTTTTATGGGCCGCTGTTCTCGGCCTGTATTACTGGAACTCGGCGTGCCGCGGCTACGGGGAAAATGGCATGGGAATAAAATGCGTGCACGCGCCCACAGCATATACGGCGGTGCACGCGATTGGACGGACGGGCATTTATGTCCACGGGGGGATAAACTACCGGCAAGACGCGCGCCTCCTTAGTAATTAATTAGCCTGATATTTAATTCCAATGAATGATATGGGGAGCTCTCCGCTCAGTCATGTTAATTAGATTAATCATTGTTATCGAGTCTCTATGCCCGCGACTGTATACCAGGGCTGGTAGGCGCTAATTACCTAGCTGGTTCGTCTGCCTGGAAGGCGCCAAAAAGGCGCCACCACATAATACCCACGGAACAATACCTGGAGCGTCAACTGTTATAGAACTGTTTCTCTGCCAAGTCAACCAACTATACGGCATACACCTAGAAGTTGGCAAACTTCTCGCGGCGGGACGGGGTGGATGATGTGGGGCCCAGTTCGAGACGCCATAATAAAAAACCGAGTCATATTTCCCGTTGTTTTGCTCCGCTTTGAAAGCCATCGACTTGTGTTTATAAGTTTTGCTTGTTTACGCAGAACTCGGCCAGTTGTTTACGCCGAAACGGCACGGCACTGAAACGTAACACAATATCTTAGATACGGAATTGATTTCATTTCATCAGCTGCTTACGAATTGAAATTATTTGCTTTTCCGTTTTCGCGATAGTTCTCCCGACGACGAGTTCACCTAAGGCTAGGCACGAACTTGTAGCAGCTGTTAGCGCTATCGCTGTTTGCACAGTCATCTCGTAACCAACGACACTATGGTTATCTTTGTCGTTAAGATGAAATTAATGTGCTTCATATCAGTGCTATTTATTTAAGCAAATATTAAACTTCACGCATGGTTCTACTTATAGCAATATACGCCCTGTCTTTAAATGGCAGTAGCATCTCTCTCTCTCTCTCTCTCTCTCTCTCTATATATATATATATATATATTACTAATTTAAAAAACATCCAGACACACACTCACACACACACGTTTAACACATACAGTTAGTTTGTTGTATAATAAACACTGACGGCAATTGAAATAATTTGGCAAACAAGCAAAAATAAGAACGATCTTCGTTCTAAATGTACACATAGTATACCTACGTTCTCTATGTACTGACATGACAAGAAAGGTGACAGTGACCCAGTGCGTATGTCACGTGTATTTACGTCACAGAAAAATCTAAACCGGGTAGGAGCAAATGTGATCAAGGTGAAGGACGGTGCTTCTTCAATACATGTAGTCTGCTATTATAATGGTGTTTGTCTGTGTGTTCGGAAAAAAAGTTCTGACAATATGACATTGGTTGGGACTATGATAGGGATTGTGATGTTTACCCATTAAACTCGTTTTTATTATTATTATTATTCTTTAGACTATACCCTTAGTTATATGGGTTGAAGACCCAAGTAGCTCTTCACAGGAGTCTTTTAGGCTTATTATAAATAAGATTGGAGTTTGTTAGCTGAGATGTGAATCGTTGAATGTTACGACAGGATTGTGGTTGGGAAGTGGCCCAGTTTTAAATGTTTACTAAAGACCATAGTGAATCCTTACTAATTACCACCCCCTCTCTCTCTATCTCCTCTCTCTCTCTCTGTGTGTGTGTGTGTGTGTGTAAGAGAGATGAAATGGCTGTGGTTTGTTTCCTTTTCCGAAGAGCAAGAGCAATGTAGACAGAAAGCGGGCGTATATATATATATATATATATATATATATATTGAGCGTGTGTGCTGTGGGTGTGTGCGTGCGCGCATGCTTCTGCTTTACAACAGCCAGCACTTGACGCCACTATATTAATATTTCACGTATAGTTGACAAACCAAATTTATAGCAGCGAGAGCCGCCAGCCCGGCTCTCTGTCAGGATTAAAATGATATCCATCACGTGGATATAGACGTAAATGGCGACTAGCTACAACGATCGACAAAAAATCTGTCCATAAAATCATTAAACGCACAACGAGTCTGTTCTATCAAGTAAAATGTCTCTAGGGCGGCAAGATGAACTACTTTTTTCTTCGTTCCGGCTTTGTTTCATTCGGAAACACCTAATATGTGTTTCAAAGGAATAACTAATCACTTCAGATTATCCCAGTGTGAATAATTTATCTTGTCCTGGAGTCGTCAGGCTAGAGTGGCCGCCATCTTGTCTCTAGGAAGCTCGTTGAACTTTAAGCCGACAGCGGGAGACTCCCCACATCGCGCACCGGACGACCTGTCTTGTTATTTGGGCTGTATTTTTCATTGCATGCGGCCATTAATTCACAATGTGCCGCCATTTCAGTGTTTTAGGACAGTTTTCCACTTGCCTTCTAACCGTATAGGGCCCACTGGCGCCAAAACGAATCGATGACGTCAACAGCTGACGTCACGACGTGACCTTGAGAAGAGCGGGGGACGAGTCAGTTTGGCGACAGTGTGTCTGTCAATCTGGCGCATTTTGTCGATTCCTGGCCCCGACAATATGGCGATTAAACGCTGTGACATAAACAGCGCCACATTCTGATGATTAAAACACACGCACACACGCACACACACGCACGCACACACACACACACCACAATGAGCCAGTGAGTCAGTCAGTGAGTCAGTCTAATTGATTTCACTCACTCACTCATCCTACCATCCACCCATCCTCCCAATTCAAACCCACCCACCCATCAGTTGAAGTTGTGTCTGTAATAAGCATAGCAGTAGTTATGTTTATTATTATTATTATTGTGGTGGTTGTAGATTTTATCATCTTTGTTGTTGTTGTTATTGTCGTTGTTGTTGTTGTTGCTACTACTACTACTACTACTGTCATAACCATTCTGTTTGTTATAACTGGTATAAATGTTTTTCTTATGTTGCTGCGTGTTATGGTTTTTGCTGTTGCTGCTGTAGTTGGTTATGTGGTTGATGCTGTTGTTACTGGCACAGCGGTGGCCGATGTCGTTGTTGTTGTTGTTGACGTTACTATGATTGTTTCTAGGTGCTCTGATAGCTGTCGTTAACATTTGGTCGAGAGGTGACATGTGTTTTATGTTCTTAAAATCGATACCGATAACCATCTCGCTATTTTAGGAGAGCTGATCTCACTGTACCTATAGTGGGAACCTCTCCCTCTCTCTCTCTCTCGCTCCCTCCCCCCCCTCTCTCTCTCTCTCTCTCTCTCTCTATATATATATATATATATATATATATATTAGATAGATAGTGTGCGTATATTGGCCTTCATATTGTACAAGCCCTGTTTTGTACATTTTCCTAGGAGGGTGAATCAAGCAACACACACACACACACACACACACACACACACACACACACACCACACATGTTACAATCAATATATTAACCAGACAATTCTTCTTCTAAATCGGTCAAGAGTCCTAGATCCTAGAAAGATCGAAGGCCAGCTAAAATCAATGTCACTAGGACACCAGACTCAGGACATTACTACTAGGACACCAACAACTAGGACATTACTACTAGGACACCACAACTAGAACATTACTACTAGGACACCACAACTAGAACATTACTACTAGGACACCACAACTAGGACATTACTACTAGGACACCACAACTAGGACATTACTACTAGGACACCACAACTAGGACATTACTACTAGGACACTACAACTAGGACATTACTACTAGGACACTACAACTAGGACATTACTACTAGGACATAAACACCGGAACATACTTAGGACTTTTAATAACTACTAGACCCCCCCCCCGATATGACTAACAGGACATGATTACAAAAAT